>JAVYIG010011273.1:0-62074 GCA_035222895.1 Strongylocentrotus droebachiensis | reverse complement strand
CTTCTGCGCATGTAGATTAACATGTGTAATTTACTATCTTGATTCTCTCCCGGCTTATTGGCGGTGACCCTCATGAGTTCAAAGTGAAGAAAATTGTACGGAATGTTATTGAGATGACATTGACGGAGACAATCACAATGAAATATGAATTCGTTAACTAAACGATGTATGTCCATCCGTAATAGATCCATGCTGACACTCACACACACAAAACAAATGATTTTCCATCTTATTTTCCCTTTAGAGCAATGAAGGTATAGGAACCCTATTAAAGACCGGCTCGTAGACCAATTACGACCTGCGAGATAATCTGATGCAGTAATGCCAGGCATAGACGATTGAAAAATATAAAGAAATAAATATTTTTGAATATGTAATTTTTTGTTTTATTTAATATGTAATTGTTAATCATTGTATTTGGTTTGTTATAGCACTTGGAGACTTTGGTGGTAAGCGTTTTATAAGCACCGTTATTATTATTGTTATTATTATTATTATTATGTCTGTTCTTTAGAATATCAAGATGGATCATGTTAATGGCGAGAGTGGTTCTCATCATTATGACGTAGGCATCCCTGATGACGTATCACCAAACAACCAGCCTCAAATCAAGCCTAACCTACCTTTTGATCGAGCAGCTGGTCTTGTTCGCAGACTCTACGATTTCCAGGATGTCGTTTGCTTAAAGGTAAAACTGAGTTGTACGTATATTCTTTTTCTCAAAAATAAACTGCAAAACCTTTTGTATCAGTACTTAATTAGGCCTGATTGATAGTAAGGAGGGGTTATATACACGTAGAGAGAGAATGAGATTGAATGAGGGAGAATGGTTTAAGTACTGTGATGGGATATTAACAAGTATGAGTAACTTGTGATAACTCATAGCTAAGACTGTGAAATTTGGGATTACAACCAACTTGTATAAATGTGCTGCTCTTCCCTCCTTCGCATACATGAATATAAAAGTTTCAACTAAAGGACATTGAACCTATTCAGTTTAATTGCGTATAGCCCACCGATAGTAGATGCCCCCCCCCCCCCGAAAAAGGGGGAAATGTTTATCTTTTCTGGATTCTTTCTCACTTCTGTATGTGCTCTAAAGTAAGACCTCCATTAAAAACAGGTGTACAATACTCTAAAACAGGACAAATGTACCCAACATATATTTGAATTAAGTCAGGAATTGGTCATTTATATTGCTTAACCATTCTAAACATTTAGAGTTTTCTATTGCACTTTTTTTTAAATTCATTTATGTGAATGTCCCATTTCAAATTTTGTTGGATGTAAACTCCCAGAATTTTTATAGATTTTACTTTGACAAAATTATTGTGAAGCACCAATAATCAAAATCTCAGGAAAAGATGTATTTTTCATTAATGTAATTCTCATTGCAGTACATTTTATAGGGTTTAGTTTCATTTGATTACTTTCTGCCCATTCTAATAAATTATCTAATACATGTTGTAATATTGATTGTTTTTGTAAAGTTCGACCTTCAACTAGAGTAAGATCATCAACATATTCAAAATATAACGATTGATCTTGGCAAGCAGCATTGAACATAATTAGAAATAATATTGGGCCTAACTTCGTACCTTGAGGAACCCCGGCATGGGTGGTTACATATTCAGAAAAAAACATTTTGATATTTTACACACTGAGATCGTTGTTCTAAACAAAATATTTCCCAAGTAGCAGGGCTGTACCCCACCCCCTCCCCCCCCCCCCCCGTCGCTTAAGCCACTGACAAATTAAAGTAGTTAACATAGGTACATGGGCTTCTTTCCCATTTTCTGTTCCTTTTTTTCCAAGGAGTTTATCAGCTACTACAACCAAAACATTTTGATTGAGGCTCGACGACAGGACTGCGCACCGGGGAGCCCCCCGGAGAAGTTTGTGATGAAGCTGACCAATTCTGAAGAATCTCAGCTTCTCGTGTTGCACCGACAACAGAATGAAATCTTGCTGATGTTGAGGGACTGTGGCATCCCATGCTGCTGGCCTCTCAACAATGTGGCAGGCAAGGGTCTGAGCTCGGAGAAACTCTCTTTCAAACACAGAGGTAACCAAATGGGAATCAAATATATAGTGTCAGCCTTTTGGGTAGGACAAAAATAATCTCTAAATAACGTTGATAATTTAACATACATGTATATAGTGGACCAGCCAAGACGTGATTTTTTTTATAATTTTTTTAATATGTTTACTTAGGACGGCATTTTGGGGTGATGCATGGCATCCATGCTGAAACTGTTTTGGAAAATACTACAAATTAACATTTTAATTTTTTTTAAATAACTTTTTTTGACGGAATATGTTTTATTTGAGAAAGACATTTTAATTGATGAAGTAGGTGATGGATGTGACTTCCAGGCTGTTACCGTGGTAACAAATCAAGCAATATTTGAATGGAGAATGGGCTTAGCGCTGAGAGGCAGCTTGCACAACCTTCTCTGAATTCATCTGAATTTACTCTATTTCTTCTTATTGGATGAGTGTTGTTTTTCAAGTGTCAAGTTATTATGTGCCTAGTTTCAACTAGACTGAGGTTGAGAAATTCTGTTGCTGTTTGGATGATCTTTTTCCAAATCTTATTTTTTTGGCTTCCTTGCTGTGTGTACTATAAGTATGGTAGCCATCTTAACACATACATGTACTGCATTAAAGGTATGTAGTCATTTCAACTTCAAGCATGTGAGTACTCTAGACCAGATTTGAATGGAATGTTGCAGCAGCTCCATGATCACAATGAAGCTGCACATTCTTCTATTGTTTGCCTTATTGCCATTCATTGTCTGTCCACCTGATCCTGACTCTAAAGGGATTTGGTTCACCTTTTGTAAGAAGAATGCCTGGTTGTCAGGAGGACATGTTCAATACAAGTATGTTGGAAAAGGCATTCTGTATTATAGTAACTCATGTGCGACATTGAGAATATCTCTCTTGCTTCTCGCCGGGGATGTTCACCCTAACCCAGGCCCTCACCCCAGTAATACTCTGAAGAGGGGTGATAAAGATACATGTAACTCAGTTTATAATATAAACTTAATACCCAGCGTGGGTCAGTTTGTGTATGAAAGAGACAATCTTTTAGAGTTGAATTGTTTCAATAGTCTTCCTCATGATGTTTGGGCAAGGATCTGTTCCCTTGGTTTGGGGAGGTCATTTAAAGCTACACGGCGTGGCCGGAAGGGTGGGGCTAATTAAGGCAAAGAAAAACAGAAAAACTGCTATTGTGTGTCATGAAAATTGTCCACTTTCCTCTGTGGATGCGCCCACGCCTTTATGGGTAGCAGACACTGCTCCATGCTCTAAGTCTAAAGAATGCAGACTATGTGTAGTGAACACCAGATCAGTTTGTAATAAAACAGATATTGTTATAGATCACTTGATTGATTTTGATATTGACATCATGTGTCTAACTGAGACTTGGTTAAACAAACACAGAAAGACATAGAAAGACAATTGGGGATTTAACCCCACCAGGTTTTAACCTTATTCATGTACCTCGCTCCTTTCGCAGTGGTGGGGGAGTTGCCATAATACACCATTCTTCTATTGAGAGTAAATTGATACAGACGCAACATGCTGCATCCAGTTTTGAGAGTATGTGTGTCTGTATGAAATTTAAAGGAACAAAATCCCCTATTAAGCTTGTAGTCCTCTATCGACCACCATACAGTCAAAAGAATAAACTTGGTTTTAATGTGTTCCTTGGAGAATTCTCTAATTTCCTTACATCCTTGTTGTCAGTTTCATGCAAGTTAATTATTGTAGGTGATTTTAACGTCCATTGGGATGATCCTGCAAATACAGAGAACAAGAAGTTTCGTGAATTAATTGAGTCCTTCAACTTAAAACAGTTTGTAAATAAGTCAACGCATGAGACTGGCCACATTATAGATTTTGTCATTGCACGCACTGATGATGAAGAGCTGATAAGTGCTCTGGAAGTTTCATCATTTCTCACTGATCATGCTGCAATACATTGTAATTTAAAATTAAATAAGCCTACTAGAAATAGAAAAGTCATTTCATACAGGAAACTTAAAGCCATAGATCATGAGAAGTTGGCTGATGATTTTCTTGAGTCTGATCTTCTTGTTCATCCTTCTTCTGATATTAATACCCTAGTTAATCAATTTGATACAAGTCTTCAGTGTATTCTAGACAAACATGCTCCTGTGACAAATGGTAGGGTAACCATACGCCCTCGAAACGTCTGGTATACATGTGACATTGCAGAAGCAAAACGCTTACGTAAACGCCTTGAGCGTCGATGGCGAGCTGAGAGAACAGACATAAATAGAAAACTTTTTACAGAGCAGCGATTCCGTGTTTGGCAGATGATAAAAGATGCCAAAACAGAATACTTGAAGGAGCAGCTGTCAAATTGCAATGATAGTAGACAGTTTTATAGAGTTATTGACAGTGCTCTACATCAAAAAAGTAAACCCAAATTGCCTGTACATACATCCCCAGTGGACCTAGTAGAGAGGTTTAGTAACTTCTTTGTGTCGAAAATATCCACTATCCAGGATGAGCTAGACTCTATGCAGGCTGTTACATCCGGTAGGTTTGAACTTGAAGAACACCACGTTTCACATACAGACATTCCACTAATGGAAAATTTTGAAATGGCCACTGATGAAGAGATCAAGAGAATTGTCTCCTCCTCACCTACAAAGTCATGCTCATTAGATCCAATCCCAACTTGGGTGCTCAAGAAACATTTGAATTTGTTGCTGCCAGTTATCACAAAAATTGTCAACATTTCTCTTGAGACTGGTCAGTTTCCTCATGATTTCAAACAGGCAATTGTCACTCCTCTGCTGAAAAATCTATCACTAGACATAGATGAATTAAAAAACTACAGACCTGTTTCCAACTTAAAGTTCATATCAAAGATATTGGAAAAGGCTGTGGCAGTGCGTCTTACTGACCATTTCTCAGATAATAAATTGTTTGAACCTTTCCAATCTGCATATAGGAAGGGCCATGGGGTAGAAACTGCCCTTGTCCGAGTATCAAATGATATTCTTCGTGCTGTCGATAACAAGAAGGCTGTTGTTCTGGTATTGCTCGATCTTTCATCAGCCTTTGACACTGTTGACCATGAATTATTACTGAATCGTTTCAAGTCTTTTGGCATAGGAGGGGTTGTGCTCGACTGGATAGCATCATATCTTGATAAAATATCACAAGCTGTTAAAATCGGTGAAACTTTGTCATCTCCCGTTAAGATTCCTTTCGGTGTGCCGCAAGGGTCAGTCGTCGGGCCATTGTTTTTTAGCATTTATTCTAGTCCTCTTGCAAAAATTGCTCATAAACATGGCGTAAACATTCATTTGTATGCAGATGATACACAATTGTACCTTTCTTTCGACCCATCCGACCCTGCAAGTGAAATTTCTGCCAGGAATCGTCTACAGGCTACTATAGAAGATAATGAGGTCATGGATGCTCATAAATAGGTTGAAATTAAATGAGAGTAAAACAGAGTTGCTTATAGTTACTTCTAAGTCGCAACATCATTTGATCAAGGACCGTAATATACAGATTGGTAACTCCCAGATTCGGGCTGCTCCATCAGTTTGAAATCTCGGTGTTATATTTGACGAGAACATGTGCATGGATGCCCACGTGAAAAAGATCTGTCAATCCGTGTATTATAACATCCATAATGTTAATAGCATTCGAAAAGTCCTTGACCATAAGTCTGCTGCTTTGCTTATACATGCATTTGTTTTATCTCGCTAAGATATTGGCAATGCCCTCCTTTTCATCATTACTTCACGCAATCTTGACAAACTTCAACATGCTCAGAATGCAGCTGCCAGGGTTTTATCAGGGACATCTAAATATGATCACATCTCTCCTGTTCTCAAAAAGGTGCACTGGTTGCCAATCCGCAAGCGCATAGAATTCAACATCCTTCTCCTCACATGGAAGGCTGTAAACGGATTAGCACCAAACTATTTACAAAACCTTGTTATGCCCTATACACCAGCTCGTAGTCAAAGATCATCACACCAGCATCTTCTTAAGATCCCAAAGACACGAGTAGCCTGTGGTAAAAGGGCTTTTTCATCTGCAGCACCTTGTCTTTGGAATAATTTACCATTTAATTTGAGAATTATAACTTCCTTAGAGACTTTTAAATCCAAGCTGAAATCTTATCTTTTTTTAACAATACCTGTACTTGGCACTATGACACTCATCCGAAGTTTCTCGTCCAAACTTTCTCATTCTTTCTATTTTTCTTGTGCGCCTCGGAATAGCATTGTCTAGATAGACGGCGCTATACAAATGCCTATTATTATTATTATTATTGTAGAAAATACTAATTGCTTTCCAACAAAATGAACAAAAAGGTAATCATCTAATAACTTAGCTGACCCCGGGAGCTGACCGTTCGATTATAATTTAAAAAATGGGTCCGGACCGCTCTATTATAATAATAACTAGCAGGACCCGCGGAAATCCGCGGGATTCTAGAGGGGGGCGAGGGGTGTAAATAGATATATAGAGACTCTCTAAATTAAAACCACCAAGAACTTTATTTGCCATTCATAAAAAACCCAACTCTACCGGTAGTTATTCTTTAAGCCTCTTTCACACTGGAACTGCGTAGAGTTGCGTAGTGTGGCGTACCGACTACGCCTAAATTAGGCTGCGTATTAATGGAAAAATGTTGCTTCACTGTAGTCCCTGCGTAGGTTATGCCTAGGCTGGTGTACAGGTTTGCTTATGGTTGCTTACGGTTGCTTACTGTGTGGAAAGCTTTTACTGCTTTGTCGATCTGGCGTAGGTTAGCGCACTGTTGCGTAGGCATGGCGTACAGTAGCGTAGTGTTGCGTAAAAAGGCGTACTTTCTGTGTCAAGTTTCTACGCCGAAAGTACGCGAAAAAAATTAAACATGTTGAATTGTTTGCGTCCATCTTGCGTACCCCTTTGCGTCACTCAGCATATAGTAACGTAGGCCAGCGTAGTTGGTACGCAACACTACGCAAATCTACGTATGGACCCCACGCCAATTAGTGACCTGCCAGTGTCACAAATAAAGTATTAAAAATATGCTCATCTGACCCTGATTAAATGCCTAAAACCCCTGAGCTTTCGGAGGTTTATGGCCCCTTGAAACCCGTGGACCCCACGCCTGTATACACTCAACCCGCTGCGATCTAGCTGATCTCTCCCCCCCCCCACTTTGAAAAACGTTTCTTGCAGCCTGCATGTAACATGTAGGAATGGTGCGTGGTGATGCATATTTTTTTCTGCACCCCTCCCCCCCCCCCCCCTAAAAAAAAAAAAAAAAAAAAAAAAAAAAGATTTTACTCATTACGCAACTTACTGTTTTGCAATGCATAAAGTCACATACTTCTGTCTGGTTGATATTGAATTATGAATATGTAAATGTACAATTCATAACCTTATGTAATGTTTTCTGGTAAAGTATTAAAAATACACTAATCTGACCCTAATTAAATGCCTAAAACCCCTGAGCTTTCGGGGGTTTATGGCCCCTTGAAACCCGTGGACCCCACGCCTGTATACACTCAACCCGCTACGATCTAACTGATCTCTCCCCCCCCCCCACTTTGAAAAACGTTTCTTGCAGCCTGCATGTAACATGTAGGAATGGTGCATGGTGATGCATATTTTTGTCTGCACCCCTCCCCCCCCCCCCCCCAAAAAAAAAAAAAAAAAAAAAAAAAAAACGATTTGACGACTCATTACGCAACTGACTGTTTTGCAATGCATGAAGTCACATACTTTTGTCTGATTGATACTGAATTATTAATATGTAAATGTACAATTCATAACCTTATGTAATGTTTTCTGGTAATTTACTGAAGATATAAGACAATATTAGTCTCCTCTGGCTGAGTAGTGTATAGGTGTACAAAATTATGGCACTTCGGCCCGCACGCTGTTGTGTTGACGGGTTCTTCGATGGATGGATTTGTAGTTGTATAGTGGATATTGAATATTGGCCTGCTTGGCCCCCCATACTCTTCGACTCTAGCTCACTCAGTCAAAGTCCTGGCCGACTGCAGCATGCAGCAGCACTGTGTGTATTATGTGTGTTGACTGAACGCAGCTTGCGACTGAACTGTCAGTCCAATGATTTTCTTGTGAAAACTTTCCTTTAGAAAATGATAATCAAAATTCAGTAAACATGGCCGTAATAATCACAAAATAAGCTTTGATTTCATACCTCCATTCACGAAAACTATATAAAAATCGCGGCAATAATGATGGAAATAGGTCATTAAGTTTGGACGTCGACGGGAAGCCCCGTGTATCTCCCTAGGCTTGTGCAGCTACTACAAAGCATATCCTATACCAAGATGCTTTACACGGGTGTAAGCCCGACCCTTGCTTCGTAAATTTGCTACGCCTTATTAGGCGAGTTGATGGTCATCTGTCGTGTGTCTGTATGATACGAATGCTTTTCGTTTGTGTGGACGAGGACGGCGTTCACGTCCTCTAACGATGCGAATTGGCGTCAGACACCCGTCCTGTTCACTACCTTATAACCCTTTTCGTTTTAAGTCGACACCCGTTCTCTACACGATGACGTAATGACCCCCACACGCGCTTATTCAATTTCTCCTTCTTTCACTTCTTATTTTGTTCTTCGTTTATTATACTCTCTCTATTTTCCTTATGTTATTCTTTGTTTTTCCTTCTTTCATCTTCTCTTCTATCTTTCCATTGTCTATTCTTTATCATTTTCTCTTTCTGTCTTTCCTAATTTTATTGTTGTTGTTATCATTCTATCATTTTCTTTCTATCTTTCCTCATCTTTGTTTCTTCCTTCTATCATCTTCTCTTATGTTATTCTTTGTTTTAATCATTCTATCACTTTCTCTTTTTGTATTTCCTTATGTTATTCTTTGTTTTTTCCTTCTTTCACCTTCTCTTTCTGTCTTTCCTTATGTTATTCTTTGTTTTTTCCTTCTTTCACCTTCTCTTTCTGTCTTTCCTTATGTTATTCTTTGTTTTTTCCTTCTTTCACTTTCTCTTCAGTCTTTCCTTATGTTATTCTTTGTTTTTTCCCTTCTTTCACCTTCTCTTTCTGTCTTTCCTTATGTTATTCCTCGTTTCTTCCTTCTTTCATCTTCTCTTATGTTATTCTTTGTTTTTATCATTCTATCACTTTCTCTTTTTGTATTTCCTTATGTTATTCTTTGTTTTTTCCTTCTTTCACCTTCTCTTTCTGTCTTTCCTTATGTTATTCTTTGTTTTGTCCTTCTTTCACCTTTTCTTTCTGTCTTTCCTTATGTTATTCTTTGTTTTTTCCTTCCTTCACTTTCTCTTTCTGTCTTTCCTTATGTTATTCTTTGTTTCTTCCTTCTTTCATCTTCTCTTATGTTATTCTTTGTTTTTATCATTCTATCACTTTCTCTTTCTGTCTTTCCTTATGTTATTCTTTGTTTTTTCCTTCTATCATCTTCTCTTATGTTATTCTTTGTTTTTATCATTCTATCACTTTCTCTTTTTGTATTTCCTTATGTTAATCTTTGTTCTTTTCCTTCTTTCACCTTCTCTTTCTGTCTTTCCTTATGTTATTCTTTGTTTTTTCCTTCTTTCACTTTCTCTTTCTGTCTTTCCTTATGTTATTCTTTGTTTTTTTCCCTTCTTTCACCTTCTCTTATGTTATTCTTTGCTTTTATTATTCTATCACTTTCTTTTTCTGTCTTTCCTTATGTTATTCTTTGTTTTTTCCTTCTATCATCTTCTCTTATGTTATTCTTTGTTTTTATCATTCTATCACTTTCTCTTTTTGTATTTCCTTATGTTATTCTTTGTTTTTTTCCTTCTTTCACCTTCTCTTTCTGTCTTTCCTTATGTTATTCTTTGTTTTTTCCTTTTTTCACTTTCTCTTTCTGTCTTTCCTTATGTTATTCTTTGTTTTTTTCTCCTTCTTTCACCTTCTTTTTCTATCTTTCCTTATGTTATTCTTTGTTTCTTCCTTCTTTCAACTTAATTCTCTTATGTTATTCTTTGTTTTTATCATTCTATTACTTTCTCTTTCTGTCTTTCCTTATGTTAGTCTTTGTTTCTTCCTTCTATCACCTTTTCTTATGTTATTCTTTGTTTCTTCCTTCTATCACCTTTTCTTATGTTATTCTTTGTTTTTTTAATCATTCTATCACTTTCTCTTTCTGTTTGTACTTTCTGATTTACGCTGCGATGTAGCAAGATTACGTCATTCTGACGACGGGTCACTAGTTTTCTGACGAACCTCAAATCATCGATGAACGGGTTCGCAAATGTGGCCTGACGACGCCAGACGACCCGACGCATGCGCAGATCGCCGAAATGACGTCACATATTTGACGTCGACTATGTCGACGTGACAAACGAAAAAACCCTAATGATGGAAATAGGTCATTAAGTTTGGACGTCGACGGGAAGCCCCGTGTATCTCTCTGGCTTGTGCAGCTACTACAAAGGGTCCTACAAAGCACATCCTATAGAAAGATGCTTTATTCGGGGTAATCCCGACCCTATGCATAGTGCATTATTTTGATACGCAACATAATGTGAATTGATGATCATCTGTTGTGTGTCTCCTTGATACGGATGTAATGTTGAATATGCATGAGGTATCTCTGTCGTCACGCATATCATGCATTATGCATATCCCGTCTGTTTTCGCCCTGGACGTCGACACGGAGGAGGACCTCGGGCGGAGTATAGCCAATTCCACAGAGTAGACTCTCCCGCGGACGATGGCACCGGGCACCGGTACCCCGAGGGGAGGGTTCAGGAGGAGATAGCTGCACCAACTTCGGTCGGCGATCTCATTAAAAAACAATAGAATACAAAGGCTCGCGGAGACGTCATGCCCCCCGCGGAGTCTTAGCGTATTACTTACTGTGATGATGATGATGATGATGATGATGTGATATTACTTACTGTGATGATGATGATGATGATGATGATGATTATAGTGCTTATATAGCGCCTAACACTTACTCTGTCAGAAGTCTCTAAGCGCTCTACAATAATACAGCATAATTACCCTGGCTTTAGCAGTGCAGCTGTTACGCGCGCTGCGTTTCAAGGAATAAATTCCTACCAGGTACCCATTTCACTCACCTGGGTGGAGTGTGGCAAATGTAGATCAATGTCTTGCCAAAGGACATTAGTGCAGCGGCGGGACTCGAACCTCGGACCTTGTGATCGACAGTCCGGCGACGTATCCACTCGACCACAACACCTCTACCTGATAATCCCTGAACCTGCTTTAAGCTTACGAAGATTTCGTGATCAACGAACTCGTATGGTATCCGCGACCAGTCTTTCGCCGAGCGTAACAAGATTCGGGGATCACGCATCGATCATCTTCGGCTTGCAGCAAGTTTCGAGTAGGGGAAGGTCGTGGTGGTGTAGATTTTAAAGAAATCAAATCGGCCAGATTCTTAGTAGGAGACCAGCCTGTAGGTCCCGTGACCAATCTCTGGGAACAAAGGTTTGAAAGTGTTTTTGTGTTCCCTGATGAATACCGAACAATTTTGACTTGGGCTGCCCCCTTGAAAATCCCAGGCATTTTCGTGAGGGGTCAACAAAGGTCACACAGGGATAGAAATTCAAATAGTTTCAATCGTGTCAATATGCATATCATATTACTTGTCTGGTCATGATGATGCCAAAAATGTATAGTTTGCTATACCTCCGACCTGAAATGAGGGCGCTATGGTCAAAAACGTTGAAAGGTCAACACACTTTTGACTGGTGGTCAAATTCACCAATACAGTGAACCTTATCAAATTGCATATCAAATTACTCGTCTGGTCATAAGGATTCCAAAAATGTATAGTTTGTTATACCTCCGACCTTAAATGAGAGCACTATGGTAAAAAAGGTCAATGCACCTTAGAAATTCACCAACACAGTTAACATTGTCCGATTCTAATAATTTTAGGGTCTAATAAAATGTTTTCTGACATGGCAAATTCAACTATACAACTTTCAAAAGTAAAAGTGCTGACCTCGACCATGTACATTCAAAATGGCTTCCGTTTCGGTGACAAACATCTAACAACTTCTTATCCATGGGTTTGGGGGAAATTTCAAGGTTATGGCAACCACTTTTGATTTTAAAAGTTGCTTAGTTGAACTTTTTCTGTCAGAAAAGATATTATTAGACACTAAAATCATTAGAATCGGACGATGTTAACTGTGTTGGTGAATTTCTAAAGTGCATTGACCTTTTGACCATAGCGCCCTCATTTAAGGTCGGAGGTTTAACAACCTATACATTTTTGGAATCCTTATGACCAGACGAGTAATTTGATATGCAATTTGAGAAGGTTCACTGTGTTGGTGAATTTGACCACCAGTCAAAAGTGTGTTGACCTTTCAACATTTTTTACCATAGCGCCCTCATTTCAGGTCGGAGGTATAGCAAACTATACATTTTTGGAATCATCATGACCAGACGAGTAATTTGATATGCATATTGACACGATTGGAACTATTTGAATTTCTATCCCTGTGTGACCTTTGTTGACCCCTCACGAAAATGCCTGGGATTTTCAAGGGGGCAGCCCAAGTCAAAATTGTTCGGTATTCATCAGGGAACACAAAAACACTTTCAAACCTTTGTTCCAAGAGATTGGTCACGGGACCTACATGCTGGTCTCCTACTATCTAGACTTACTTATAGTAACCATGCATATTACCTCCAATCCTCATCTAGATACGGGAGATACAATGACAGGGCAATTCATAACCCGCATCATGAAGTATATCCCAGGGCAGTCCTTAGGGGACGCATCTCTCGTTACCCCGAAGATGTGCTATGAAAACGGGCAACTATTAGGTCAACTGTCTTCCGCCTTGCAGGTGAGTAATAAGGAAGGTGTTCAATCTATATTGCCCCCCCCCCCCACCCAGGAATTAAATGGATATCCTAGCTGTAAGTTGCGAACACACACCCACGCCCGTAAAAGGCGCCGCCAGACTGGAATGGTCCCCAGTTGTATAGTAGAAGTTCAGACTCGTAATACAAAACTAACCCCAAATCTGTCCCCATGAAGATTACGCGTCCCCTAGACAGCTATTCCTTTGTACCAATTAACACTCAGAAATCAACAATCTACTTGATAATCACTGCATTGCAGCAAGAGAAGCTTGCAGCACACTTAATCTAAACACGTAATTTTCCATCAATTGAGAACAAAAAATGAATCTCAAGCTTACATCACCAATCAGATACAATCTATATAGGACAACCCCTCTTCCCAATAACTTCACCCTGGACAACTATATCTTGGACATTACTTCATCGAACAACAGTTGTCAGCAACTATCATCGACATACCCTCTTGATCAATGAGCTCTAGACTAGGGCAATTTTTTTCACTGGAAGCACTTGGCGAGTTAGTTGTCCTTGGGAGGAAATTGTCATCTACAATCTGTCAGATATTTTCATTTTTATATTTTTGTTTACCCGTTCTTTGTTGTTTTGGACAAAATAACGTCGCTGGAGAATCTTGTTTTATGGAGTCAAAAGCGATCTTTCTTTCTTTCCAGAATAATACTATCGACAAGAACGAGTCCATTAAAAGGGCAAAGGAGTTGATCTGGTGCCTCAGCAACGTCCCAAGATTACGGGAGTACGTCTTCGTTCTACAGAATAGTGCTCAAAAGAAAGTAATCAAAGAAATAATCGACGCCTTCGAGGAAAAGGTCCTAAAGACAGAGCACAAATTGAGGAAAGGTAAGGACGATATTGTCAACGTCATCTTCCTTTCAGATGCTAAGTATCATTCAATGAAATATATAGGCCTGTAGAAAACGACCGCAACTTTTCTTTTCTCCAAAGAATCAATCTAAGACAATTCCCCCCAATTCTACAGTACATCACCTTTTGAAAAATGCGAATTTCAGACGTTATTCTCGAATTTAATTCCATATTAGTACAGTCTTGTTGATGGTTTGTTTTACCTGACTGCTAAGAAATAATGTGTTTGTAACTAATGAGCTGATTTTTTGAAAGTATTTGCGATTGGGTTAACAAGATAAGGTTTGCAAGATATTCAATTCTATGCATGTAACCCATATCATCTGTATTTATTTCAAAACAATACAGTGATCTTTAGTTATATAGTCTACCATGGATCATCATGTTTCAAACGTTCCCTTTATGAGATGATTGATGATAGAACATCATTTACCCTTCCTATTATGCAGGAATGATCCATAGTGATTTCAGCGACTACAACGTCCTAGTGCGGGAGACGTCAGAGGAAGCTGATGACAGGGACGTCAATGACAACGTCAGAGGCGACGTCGTCGGGATAATCGACTTCGATCACATGATGTACTCGTGCATCGTCTACGACATCGCCATTGCAATCATGTACCTGATGCAGTGTACCAACCTCGAGCTGGACCCTGTGGAATGCGGAGGAATACTGCTTGCGGGGTTCCTGTCGAAGCGAGCTCTCTCGGAAGACGAATGGCGCGTTCTGTACTACTGCGTGGCCGGACGCTTCGCTCAGTCCCTTGTTATCGGCCTACACACACACTCGCTGCAGCCGCAGAACGACTACATTCTCAGCAGTCAAAGAGTAGGCTGGCAGGTGATCTTAGACTTCTGGAAACGAGATGCCCATGATGTTTATGCTCGGTGGAGAGAACTCATTCAACAATACAATCAGGCAGGCGTATGTTTTGCGTAGTTTTTTGACAAACCCCCCCCCCTTTTATATATATATATATACCAATGGCTTACCTAAAAAAGGTGACCTTACCCCCCCCCCCCCTCCAACGTAACAAAATGTCAAATTTTCAAATTTCGAGACCAAAAAAAAAAAAAAAAAATGTCCTCTACACCCCCCCTCCCCCCCCCCCCCCCCCGCTTATTCAGCGGCTGGCTGAGTCGTTGCGAAATTTTGGGCCCGATTTTAACCCCCCCCCCCCTTGAAAAAATCCTGCGTACGCCACTGCAATCAGGTCCCTAAAGATCAACCTTTTGACACATCGGTCCAATAGAGAAAGGAATGAAAATAGGGCCATGTGACACTACATTCTTTTGTGACGTAAAACAAAGTAAATAATTGTTGATTTAAACAGTTTAGTTTCTTTCTGAAATTATTTTATTTCATTTCATTTATTATGTCCCAGAATTTACATTTCATATTTACATTTTACAATCTTGCTTCACAGTAATTTCACAAGTACAACATATAATTGACAGTCATAAATACTTAATTATAAATACATGTGAATTGTGTTTTTGTCTCACAATAAACACGTACTTCATGCTTGTTTCAATTTTGTTTAAACTCGTTTCTGATTTAGTCTCAAGGCCCTAGCTGTTTTAATACCTCCTCCTTCTTTCTTCTAACTATATAAACCAGTGATTTAAACGAATGCATGTTCCAAAAAGTATACTTTTTCATAGACTTGGCAAAGGGTTTTGTGGTTAACGTTTGTCTTCGTTCGTGTTTTGTGTTTCGTTTCGTTTCTTTTTTGATAAAAATGCGAAGCAATGCAATTTTAAAGTCTAAAGAGTACTTTAACCCCCCCCCCCCCCCCCCTCTTCTCACAGTCTCTTTCCCTCTCTCTCTCTCTCTCTCTCTCTCTTTCGAACGGCCTTGGTTTGGTTTATTTTATTATTATACTCTTTTTGGTGAAAAACATGTATACTGTGAGTTGATTGTCTATATTATATTTAATTCATATACCAGTGCTTATAATTTGTGTAAAATGGTGTAGTTATTGTCTTTCATGAGTGAACACTATATCAATACTATTCAGATTGTTTGTCCACAGTTCCTGTCAATATACCGGTAAATAAAGACGCTTCCTTCATCATTCTCCGTGTGTCAAAATGAGTGGCATAATACCCGCTGTACGACTGTATGACTGCGTCAATGTCTGGCGCGGATCTCTCTCAGGTTGCGCCATGCGAGAGTGAAAACACACTTAATTGTAAATTTATAATTTATATAAAAAAGGACGAACAATTTGCTTTGAATTATGGGCGCCGTATGTGCTAATTGTTAATTCAGTGACAATGCCAACAGTATACCTATTTGGCATTCGGTGCCATTTACAGAGGCACAGTGATAAGTTCAGGCCCGTTACACCTGATGCGTCATTATGCTGACGTTGGTCTGCGCCAAGTACGACTGACGCGGTCTTTGACTTTGACGCTCCCTGCATGCCTGGGAAAGTGATGGGGGTAAACGCACAATGAACAGTGCAAACATTGCGCTGACTCTATGGGGCATGCAACCAAAATGACGCCTCCTTTACAATGGTCACAGTGCCTCCGCGAATCCAGACGATACGAATGATGCGAATCTTAACCCTAATAAGGCCGGGCTATTTGAAGTCTTACTATGGCCGGGGGGGGGGGGGGGCATTATGCCCCCCCCCTTAGATCTCGGCCGTGAAACGGCCGATCTCCGCGAAAATTTGCACGCATGTCAAGTGAAGTGTATAGAACAATATGATAATTTCAATTTTTTGAAAAAAATCACTCATTTGCATATTTATGGTAATTTGTGCAAATAACGTCATAAAATCACATTTTTACCCATAAATCATATATTATTCATATTTAAGCATTCTTTTTCACTACATATATTCATTAGACCATTTGGAACAATAATACGACAAAAAAAATTTGAAGAGCTAGCTTATTCCTTATGTTATCTCTTGTTTTGATAATTTATCATATATTTCATTGTTTTTTTAACTTATGTATGTTATTGTTTTTTTTGTTTTTTCATTTCTCCCTACAATTCATCTATTTTGACTCCCAAAACAACCACCTAAACTTTAAACAAGACCCAATAACCAATGTTTGATCTATATTTAGGAAAAATGACATTTCCATATGTTTTGTACACAAATCACAAAAATGAGCGATTTTCGGGCTGACATGCAAAGACAAAAGGTCACGTGACCTTGTAACTGTAGGTCCGATTTTTTTTTTTTTTTTTTGTTGAAAGATGAGCAAGACTCTAAAGAAAAAAGTCAGCGAGCGGCGATGCGCCATCCATATGCGTTCTCGAACAATCAGAAAAATCGTGGAGGGGGGGCATAATGGCCCCCCCGGCCTTATTAGGGTTAAAGGAAAATTTCGCAGAACACATAAACATCAAACAAACAACTACAAAAAATCATGGACTCTCAGAAAGATGAGGTGAGTCATGTTTTTATTGCTAATTGTGCTGATATTAATTGAAAATGAGGTTGTGCTGATACAGTTATAGCTTCCTAGCAACAAAGACCAACATTGACCGTTATATTATTCTTTTTTGTATTGATCATTTATATCCAGCGTCACCTATATAGCCGTGCCAACAATCTAAAAAATGAACTACCGTATTAAGCATCATGTCTTCGGGTTAGATGTAAGTGATCATGTTGATAGGATTTTATTAGTAATATCAACCTCAACATAGTCGATCAATCTACTAAAACATTACTGTCTGTAGTACACTATTGGAGGTCGACAAATAATTGTATGAGAGAATGAGACACTCGTATAGCCAATAATTATGAAGGAGACATTAACTGCTACGGCTTTTATTTTTAATCATTGTTATTATATTCATGTTCATCTGTAGCCCCTGTCTTTGTTACGATCCACATTCTCGATCCTTCATCTAATTTCCACATCCATAAGGATCGCAGATCTTTTCTCCTCCAAGAGTGATGCAAAAGCAATCTTCAAACCGTTTAGCTGAAGAAAAACACAAAAGAGAAGCGAAGGTTAACTATACATGAGACTATAAACACAGATTACGGGTTTAATTTTCGCAGCAGATTCAAGATGTCAATGTTAAACTTTAAAGTCTTTAAGTATACCGTACATACAAATGTAGTACAGGCAGTGGATGTGTGTATTACACTGTTGCCCATAAATTTGGAATAATTTTGTTTTACCTCTTTTCATGAAAAGTTTGTAACAATATGATGTATTCTTGAAAGATAAAATGTATATCCTCTCAGAATATTGTTAAATCAATCTGAAGAGTCAGAGAGACTGATCAATATGTAAACTTATAAAGAATTGAGTATATTGTCATGCTCAGTTCGTGAAAAGAGTCACGTAAGAAAACGTTATTCCAAATGTATGGGCAATAGCCTAGCTAGTGCATCATTGAAATTGATTAGAGGAATACGGTCCAACGAGATGCAATGAGAAAATAGTAGAAAATCAATTCACATGGGATACACAAAAAGCTTGGTTAAAATTTCACAAGCGCTTTCGATTTATTCTCATTTGGACTTAGGTGAAGTGACACCGCGCTTACAACTTCACCTCATCACGAGAATAAATCAAAAACGTTTGTGAAGAACAATCCATGCTTTTATATGTCCTACTCAGAGTACTCTCACAACTATTTTTCCGGTGGAAATGTGTAATTAAGTTTATTCATGGCAATTCGATTTTTCAGATCTGAAACTTAATTCTTCAGTCAAAGCAATCAAAGGTTTCTCCGATACATCAAATCTCTCTTAACTCACAAACAAAAAACTAATTCTCTAAATGTCTGTTTCCGTTCGGACCAATAGTAAAGGTGACGTAGTATAGTGGTTCATTAAATTTAATCTCAATCTAAGGTTCGAGGGTTCGAATCACAACCTAGTCCAGAATCTGACCCTTTTAATTTTGTTAATAATCTCCGCCACCGCGATCTCCTCCCAGGCGCGTGGCCAGGTGGGCGTTGGGGCCGGCCGCCCCCCCCCCAAAAAAAAAACGCCGGCCAAAAAAAAAAGAGAAAGAAGAAAGGAAGAGGACGTAGGAACAAAAAGGATTAAGAGCCGAGAACGGTACAACGAATCGTCTTGTTTCTCTAATAATTTAATGAAACGTCAAAGCTTCCGCGCTACGCGCGGAGGAAGGGGAAGTTGATTCAAACAAAGATTAAGAGTCGAGAACGGTACAACGAATCGTCTTCTTTCTCTAATAATTTAATGAAACGTCAAAAGAAACTGAATTTAGACAAGGATTAAGAGTCGAGAAAGGTACAACTTTCTCTAATAAAACTTCAAAGCGGGAAACTCTCCCCTCCCTGCACCCACCCCCTATAGGAGCGCTTTGCTTGCTCATTACCGCCCACCCTAAAATAAAAGCCTGGCTACGTACGCGCTTGTCTCCTCCTACTTGCTGCAAGCCGAAAATGACGTGATCCCCGAATTACGCCCGACGAGAAAAACAAAATCTTCAGGCAGGGCGTACGATCGAGTTCGTTGATAACGCCATCTTCGGCGGCTTGAAGCAAGTGAAGAGGATATAATCCTTATCTGAGAGATGCATGTATGAATAAGAACCGCCCGGATGACATTTATCAATATTTTCCATTCTCTACCCAGATGAAACTGGATATGGGTACCTAGCAATTGTTAACTCATAGCCTGCCATAAGGCTGCGTGCACGCTATTGTTACTCTGCTTCTTGCATGCTAGCACGCATTCGTAATATCAGTAATTGTTCATGCCCATTGGACTGTGCCTAGTGTTTTGCACGCGCTATTGTTAGTACCATCGCGTTAATCTGATTATCTCGTTATAAATCTGGCACTGGGGGGATTAGCCCTGTGGCAGGATAAGAGTTAATGGTAATAATAATTGCAAGACCCTCAGGAAGATCAGCCTTGAAGCTAATGTAGCTTCCCCGGGTAAACAAAAATATTATTCAATTTTTAGTAAGAGTAGTATTTTGTGGTTGAATTGAATTGAATTGGTATTGAATTGAATTGAAATCAAATTCAATGCATTTACAAATCATGTTGATTCGATTGGATGTTCAGTGCTACGAATATTCGTCACTACGAAGGTTCGAAATTGAAGTAGGGTTCGTAACAGCACCCAAAAGGACATAGGGTTTATAATTCCATAGCTTCATTTACGAAATCCTATATAACCTTATGTCAGACCCTGTTTATTAAGGTATATTCTATTTTTTTGAGTAAACCTATATTCTATTTTTGAGTAAGCTTATATTACTTTAAATTGTTAAACACCTATTTAAATTGTACCTTTAAACTATGTTTCTATTAAGATCACCTCTATGGTATATGCCACTGGTGAAACAAAGTTTGGAACAAAGAGACCCCTATTCTATAGGCCTTGTTTATGTCTTAAACCCAGACCACTTCCTTTATTCGTAGAGTACATAATTCATGAATGACCAGTGGATACATTTGCTGGTACTCCTTTGTCTTGGGGATAGGGAATGGTGGGGTTGTTTGCCTGGTTTGGGAAGAAGATTGGCTTTCTCGTTGAGAGCAAGTTTAGACTTCAAGGCAGATAGACGTGTGATGTAACTTCCCCCAGAAGTTACTATGTCGCAGCTTTTTAAGACCTGCCTTGATTTTGTTTCTTAACAGGTAAGCGAACACTCACCTTCCTAAAAAGTATATTCATGTTCTATTCTAGTAAATTATAGAGATATCACAAGTTCCTCATACAATTTGAATTAATTGTATGATATTGTTTAGTGTGATTCTCCTCTCGTTGGAAAACCCATTGTATTATATTTTCATGTGTTTGTCCATTAACTTTTGATACAAGATGGTTGTGACTGTGTATGAATTAAGATACCACTTTCCACAAGCCAGACATATTTATAGTTATTTCAGTCATTGTAAAATACTTTTGATTAGATAGTTCAGTGATCATGATATATTATACGTACATAGCCAAATTACTACTTGTGAGACGATAAATACTCTTGTTGAATTGCTGTGTTGCATATAAAGGAGAATTATTATTGATTAAGTAAGAGAGCAAGTTTAGACTTCAAGGCAGATATACGTGTGATGTAACTTCCCCCAGAAGTTACTATGTCGCAGCTTTTTAAGACCTGCCTTGATTTTGTTTCTTAACAGCGTTCCACCATGGCTCGACCATGGTTCCACTTCCATTTCCCTCGGGACAAGAGTTGGGACTGCTGTCGTTGTTCAGGCAACGCTCTCCGCCTGATCGATGTATTTAGTGCTTATTGACAAACGACTCGTGTTTTATCATTTGTACTTTATATGAACATCTATTCTTTTCTTCAATTCATTGATATTTTCCTACTGTACAGTGTAGTTTACTTTGCTCTTTCTCTATCATTCTTGTACCTGTACAATACATTGTAAAACTTTGCATGTAGCTGTTTTTGTAATATTGTTTGTTTGAAATCGAGATGCCAGTTGTCACACTGGGAATTTATTATCGGTGTACCTTCGACACTGAATATTAATAAATACCTCTTTGGTCTTATTGACACAAAATATATGTTTCAGACTTATGTATTTTAATGGATCTCCGTGTTTACTAATCTTAATTAATTGAACCGGCGCAGGTATATAAGGCCTGTGTAACACTTATATCATTTTTTCGGAATTACGAACCTTTGGAATAATATGAACCCTCCTTCAGTATTGAAATCATGAACATTCGCATACACGATACTTTCGGAGTAATGCAACAAATTTTCGGAAGTTTATCTCAACTTCGGAATGATCAACATGGCGTTATGGAAAGTTTGGGTTTCGGAATTCTAAACCGTCTGAATTATAACAATTCAGGCAAACGAACCTTCATAAAACAGGGGACATATTAGTAGAGAGAATAATGCATGCAAAGCAAAGCTGCTGTCTAAGTACCTTCTTTAAAGATGTTTCTAGTTTGACCAGCGGCTTCCATTCCGCCGAAGAGCGCATCTTCGCCTCGAGGAGGAGCGGCGACGACGAAGCCGACTACAAGCAGGAACATCATGAACATTCGCAGAGCCATTCTAAAGTAGAACACAAGAGGCAATGGAGATATGATTTTGGTCTGATATATCATATCATATTAATTTTAGTTGCCTTTTTCAAAGTCTAATACATACCGAAATATGCTTATAGTTACTTTTCGTCGGATTTAAAAACTAATTAACGTCTATATATTATTATCAAGATATATGCAACAACGTTTTTTGAACGATAAAGCAGAGCAAATCAAAACAAACCATTCATTCATTTATTACGAGTATACCAAATACTTTGTTTATTATGTTTATACATGACTTGTTCTTAATATTTCTTTGTTGCTGTTATGAGTTTATGTTCATGATTTCGTTATTAGCATTATTTTATTTTTAAAACTATATTGTTCCTTATTATGTTTAACAGGGCCTCATGGAAAACCACCATTATTATTGGTGATAATGAGTCACCCTCAGGGCTCAAATTAATTTTTTGTCCACGGGGGCTCTTCCCCCCATAAAAAAGCCCCCGTGAGCCTTCTCACGGGGGCTCTTTTGGTACTGACGGGGGCTTTTTTTAATACAAATATCCATTGAATTGGTACCTATGATACTCATCAATTATTTGCTATATCAGCATTTTCCCTCTTACAAATTTACAAGCTACATAGCTGTTACTGACCCCCATCCCCTGATGACATTCTCTCGATTTTTTTCCGTTCTGCACATTATTTCCTCCTCATGACATTATTCGGAGCAACCTTTACATTCTTTCTTTACTGAGCCGCATAGCGGCAAAGCGATTTTGTGTGTGTGCTATTTTGGACAGGCGCGGATCCACGGGCCGACTCTACCACCCCCCCCCCCTCCTAGCCTCCCAAACCGGTAAAAAAATAGGATAGTAACGTAAATATTACCTTAAGAAAAAAAAAAACGCTCCCCCCCCCCCTCCTGACCTGCCAGTGACACAAATGCGGCATCAAAATATTTGTGCTTCTCTGACCGTAATTAAATGCCTAAAACCCCTGAACCCCCCCCCCCCCACACACACACACCAATTTACGCTCGCTACCCTCTACCTGATCGTAAATACTTTAGCCCCCCCCCCCCCCCACTTTGATAAACGTTCCGCGGGGCCTGTGTATATAATATATACGCATACAACTCCCCTTGCAAACGAGAAAGAAAACAAGGTCATTATTAAAAATAAAAAGGGATTAAGCGACAAAATGATTGTGATTCAAATTGTGCGAATATTTGTTTGAATAAGCACTGCTATTCACTCGAATCTTCTTTGTAAAAACAACTTTTACAAATCTCAGCCATGCTTACTGAGTTGAGACGTTCCATTCAATGTAAAATACTCCTAATCTGAAAGTGATCTTACAACACAGTGGCAGATTTGCATGGCTGAGATTTGTAAAAGTCGTTTTTTACAAAGAACATTCTGGTGAAAAGCATTGCTTATTCAAAAAAATCCTTGCATCAATTTGAATCACAATGATTATTTGTCGCATGATCCTTTTATTAAATAACCTTGTTTTCTTTTTTGTTTGCAGGGGGAGAAGAAGCTATGTCACGTTAAGAAATCATAAAGATCAGTTGTATTATGCGTATATACATTATGATACCAGAACAAATGTTGATGATCAGAATGTCATTTTGGAAAACCTATACAAATACCACATTGTCTTTAGCCCGTATTCAGTTCAGTGTAATGCTTTTCCTCAAAAATAGTTTTGCTATTTTTTTAGGGTTGAGACGCTAAGAAATGGTTTCAAATGTACATTACACAAACCCTGAACCATTGCAAAATGATGGTGGTTCTCTCTCTCTCTCTCTCTTTCTTTATTCTAATCATGCATTATCAACTACATATAAAGCAGCAACCAAAAACTTAGGGTCATCTGAGATAGGTGAAAGTAAGAGTTAAAAAGAAAGTCATGCTAAAACGGCGCTTCACTCCCCCCCCCCCTGAAAAAAAAATAGATTAGTAGTCCTCCTCTCCAGCATCCCCCCCCCCCGCTTTAATATCACATTTTCACTTGGCAGCCCAAGGGAGGAGGGGGTTAAACCCCATAACCCCCCCCCCCGTAGATCTGCCATGTTACCATTTCATTCCACGACATCTTGGTCTTCCTCTTCTTCTCAATAGGGAATTTTAGATTTGCGTGGACGTGGACGTGTTACGGCACTGGCAGTCACATGTGACGTCCTTTTAAGCACTGGCAGTGCCTTAAAGGTACTATGTCCCATTTGAAGGCCCAAAAAATGAAAAAGTTAAATTCCAACTGAATTTTGAAAGATCACACTTATTTAGAACTGCCCTAAAAAAGGTGGGGCTTGAAAATGTCTTCAAGTGGGAAAATAACGACTATTAGTTGTCAAATCGACTTTAGGACTATAGAGCCTAAAAGTAATAGTCTTGATTTTCAGACCGAATGGTCATACGTTTTATGCTGCACAAAGATTCAATCAGTTTAATTTTGGCCATCACAAGAAGTGGGTTATTGATGTAGACAAATGCTCATGTACCCTTTACAACTCTTTTCATGTATATGTTATTACCAAGAAGAAAAAAAAAGCCAGTCAGTCACTCAATAGTGTCTGACAGTGAGGTCTAGCAAGTAAACGGGTTTCCTTGCATAATTTGAATATGAGGACACTGCTAGCGTTTGAATTTCACAGATAGGACATACATGACATATTCATAA
Source organism: Strongylocentrotus droebachiensis (assembly GCA_035222895.1). NCBI lineage: Eukaryota > Metazoa > Echinodermata > Echinoidea > Camarodonta > Strongylocentrotidae > Strongylocentrotus > Strongylocentrotus droebachiensis. Next base: position 37,630 of record JAVYIG010011273.1, on the reverse strand, counting down.
TTCCTGCAAAGTTCTACAGAATTTGAGGTTGGCTGCAACAGGGACATAGTACCTTTAAAAGGAGGTCACACGTTGCAGTCCACGTTCTCATCGTGCAAATCTAAAAGTCCCTAATATTGATTTACTGGTCGGGGTTCATTATTTGCTGGTCATTTGAAATCACCAGATTTCAGCGGCTTTACGCTTTCACAACGAAAAACTTCTCTATGACCATGTTTCTGCCCTTGCGCCATCGCCTCCAGCTGCAGCAGACATGGCGCGGCAGCGTGCACACGTACCGTTACTAACGGCGCAGTAGGCCTATAACCACTGCTGACGGCGGCACTGCACTGCGAGCTGAATCGGTCATATGCCTACTCATGAAACAAGAAATCTTGCACGCTAATTTTAAGTTCCATTTCATTGGTTTAAAGGTATACTATGTCCCATTTGCAGGTCAAAAAAATGAAAAAGTTAAATTCCAACTGCATTTGAAAGATAATACTAATTTAGAACTTCCCTAAAAAAGGTAGGGCTTGAAAATGTCTTCAAGTGGGAAAATAATGACTATTAGTTGTCAATCGACTTTAGGGCTATAGAGCCCAAAAGTAATAGTCTTGATTTTCAGACAATTGTACCGAATGGTCATAACGTTTTATGCTGCGCAAAGATTCAATCAGTTTAATCTTGGCCATCACAAGAAGTGGGTTATTGATGTAGACAAATGCTCATGTACCCTTTACAACTCTTTTCATGTATATGTTATTACCAAAGAAGAAAAAGGCCAGTCAGTCACTCGATAGTGTCTGACAGTGAAGTCTAGCAAGTAAACGGGTTTCCTTGCATAATTTGAATATGAGGACACTGCTAACGTTTAAATTTCACAGATAGGACATACATGACATATTCATAATTCCTGCAAAGTTCTACAGAATTTGAGGTTGGCTGCAAAAGGGACATAGTACCTTTAAGGTTTGAAAATTAAACTCAATATTGTGCTAAAGTTATAACAGAAAAGATAATCTTTATTTTATAATTCCACGGGGGCGATTTTTAATTTTGCAATCGCCCCCGTGAGCAACCTGACGGGGGCGATTATGTAGCTCACGGGGGCGAATCGCCCCACGCCCCCGTGTATTTGAGCGCTGGTCACCCTGTCTAAATAACAGAAATAAATAAATAAATAAATAAATCATCAGAATACTTGGGGGGGGGGAGTGTCAGAACCGTAAATTCAGAAATGCTTGTATAATGGATGATCTTATGATGACAATGGTACTAGTAATGGAGTCACACCATTCTAGAAAGTCCAACTGACCTTTTTCTGTTCCCCTTCAGTGACCTTTATAGACAGGTTTGACTGAAGTAGTATAGTAGTAGTAATATTAGTAAAGTTTTAGGAGAGGATCTAGAGTAGTGGAACCAGCAGTATTCGTAATAATAGTCATAATAAGGAATGATCGTCATTATGATAGAATCAATAATAGTCGTAACGATAATGATGAAAATATCAATAATGATAATGTTTTTTTAAAATAAGGATAAGGATTATAAATATAACAACACAACAAAAACAATAATAATAATAATGATAATAATTAATAGTCGTGATAATCAGCAGCATCATCATCATCAGCATTATCTTCTTTATCGTAATCATATCAATATCAAATAAAACAATTTATAATTCCTACATACCATTCCAACTCGAGTATACACATTTCATGGAGGCCTAATTAAATACGAAAATCTTACCTTGAATATTTTACTGTTTCCCAGCTGACAATTTACTTCAGGTGGTCAGTTCGTGGACGTGCTCGTTTTATTCGAATGGTCAGTTTGCCCCAAAGTACTCAAATTTATAGACATTTCGTCTATAATGATTTATTTATGACCTTGTCCACTTCACTGCAATGGCCTCATTAGGCATTGTTGGGCATTCAACTAAATCGTAATTTCGTACGCAGTTGGCAAATCGCCTACATAGCGCAAAATTAATAACGACAAAATCAGACACTGGGGCGAAATCTGGGTCCCCTCACTGGGAGGGGGGGGGGGGCACCTGCCTTGGATGTGACGGAACAAGACCAGTGAGTCGGGTCAGACTTTTGTAAAAATGGCGGAGGCACAATTCAAAAAATCATCTCTTGACAATCGAAAATCAAACATCATAAAATTGTCTACTGAACGAATTGTGAGCTGTTTGAAGTCATCAAGTGAAGGGAGGATTGGACGCCCTATATTTCACTTTGTATACTACCTTCACCCCCCCCCCCCCCATTTGCCCAGTTCTCTCTCTCTCTCTCTCTCTCACTCTGTCCCATGCCCCAACGCCCGCAGCTGCCACTATGATAGTGGTCATAATTATGAACATAATTAAAAAGTAAAGACAAAACTAAACTAAGAATATCGCCGAGTTGGCAGACCAATACAAAATAGATGGTGAGTACTTTCCCAGATGTTTAAGGGTCAAGAAAGTCAAAAAAATATAAACCTAATTAAAAGTTTATTTGTGGTTCAATTTGGAGAATATCATTATATTGACCAATACAGGATAAACGTCAAGGTAAATTGCCATCTTTTTAGTTCATTAGCCATTTTGTCCAATTGCCTTTCATCCAATAATTATTTCATCCAAATGCCAATTATAACCTATGATCAGTTCGTTCGAAGTCACCAGACCATTGAGGCTACCACTATCTTTGCCTATTTTTAGGCCTATCCAGTTTTTCCACACAATTTTTGTATACATTTTGGCCCGAATTCACAAAGGAGGTTTGAGCACAAACAGGCGCGCCGGAAGCAGTTTGGGATTGGGGGGCAAACATTCCAGGGGGCTCACCTTCCAGGGGCAGTGACGTAATGAGAAAGAACGTTCGGAAGGGGGGGGGGGGGGCAGACGAAAAATCTGCATCACCACCAGTCTAACACGTTACTTGCAAGTCCCGCGGAACGTTTTTCAAAGTGGAGTATTAACGATCAGGTAGAGCGTAAATTGGCGTGGGGTCCAGGGCATGAGCCTCGGCAGGGGGTCAAGGGGCTGAGCCCCCGGAAGCTCAGGGGTTTTAGGTATTTAATTACGGTCAGATGAGCATCCAGGGGCCCTCTTTAAGGCCATTGACGTGTTCCAGGGGGCAGAGCCCCGAAAGCTCAGGGGTTTTAGGTATTTAATTAGGGTCAGATGAGCTACATCCAGGGGCCCGCCTTAGGGCCCTTGTTGGGGTCCAGGGGGCCAGAGCCCCCGGAAGCTCAGGGGTTTTAGGTATTTAATTAGGGTCAGATGAGCATCCAGGGGCCCGCCTTAGGGCCCTTGTTGGGGTCCAGGGGGCAGAGCCCCCGGAAGCTCAGGGGTTTTAGGTATTTAATGACGGTCAGATGAGCATTCAGGGGCGGAGCCCCCGGAAGCTCAGGGGTTTTAGGTATTTAATTAGGGTCAGATGAGCATCCAGGGGCCCGCCTTAGGGCCCTTGTTGGGGTCCAGGGGGCAGAGCCCCCGGAAGCTCAGGGGTTTTAGGTATTTAATGACGGTCAGATGAGCATTCAGGGGGCGGAGCCCCCGGAAGCTCAGGGGTTTTAGGTATTTAATTACGGTCAAATGAGCATCCGGGGGACCGCCTTAGGGCCCTTGTTGGGGTATGGGGGCGGAGCCCCCGTAAGCTCTGGGGTTTTAGGCATTTAATTACGGTCAGATGAGCATGTTTTATACCTTATTTGTGACATTGGCAGGTCACTTATTTTTTCTCTCCGTCTTTCTTTCTTTTTCTCTTTAACAAACTTTTTCAAAAAGTGAGGGGAGGGGGGGGGGGGGGATCGAGCATAGCCACTTTGCAGACCATGACATAAAGCCTTCTAAATAAGCGTATTTTTCGTCCGACTGTAAATTGGGAATTTCTTATTTGCCAACAAACGCATAAAAAGGTGTGACTTACAAAAAAAATGGAGAAAAAATACCGGAAAATCATGTCATAACAGCAACATTTGTAAATCACTGGTATCGAATAAGAAATACACCCCCCCCCCCCCATCATTACGCCAGCGTTCAGGGGCTCATGTCTTCTCACCCCTATAACAAAAAAAACAGACACGTTTTCCCATTCTCGCACAATATGTCAACGATATGCGCGTATCGCTATTATACAGACCTCCATTGATCAATACCGTATAGGTGGCATGCGCAATGTTTAAGAAATTAAATTCCTGTGAACTTTCCTTATCTTTGAATGGAATTATTATGTGATTTAATTCAGGTTTTTATTATTGTTATGTTCTTTTGGGTTAAAAATACAAACCATGTTTACTTCTTTACTGCTTTTTTTTTCTTTTTTTTTGGAGGGGGGGGGGCGTTTTGGGGGGGCAAAAATGCGTTTTGCCCCCCACTTTTTTGATTGGGGGGGCAGCTGCCCCCCTGCCCCCCCCCCCCCCCACTTCCGGCGCCTATGAGCACAAACCTTGGTTTTCGTACGTCATATGACGCGTTTTAAGGAGGTTTGGCGAAAGAAAAGGAGGTTTGAGCTCAAACCTTGGTCTGAGCTCAAACCTTGCTTTGTGAATTCGGGCCTTTGGGTTTGGACGAATTGGCATTATAGACCACAAGGCATAAACCTGATTGAGGGTTGATTGCATTCCTTTCTTTGTTCGTTCTTTAGCCCTTCGGAACGTCGGTCAGTTTAAGCATCCTGGCATGACGATGTGCGGCGCTGATCATGCCACTGATTAATGATCCAGAGTTTGTGTTTATAAAAAGATTTGAAAGCATAGTTTTTTCAATTCGTTCGTTTTTTGTTATAGCCACGGTTTTGGGGGGCACGTACACTGGCGTACCTGAGGGGGGGGGGCAAGGGGGGCAGAGTGCCCCCCCCCCTTAGACGGGCTCCAGGGGGGAGGAAAAGGGGGGAAGGGGAAAGGAAAAAAAAAAGGAGAAAGAGAAAAAAAGGGGAAAGAAAAGAAAAGAAAGGAAAGGAAAGAAAAAGAAAAAAGGAAAGTAGAGCGGACGGTTCGTGGTGAAATTGCTTAGCGTGATCGCGCATTTTATCTGTTCCACGAACCGTCCTCTCTGTTTTTGTAGCAAAACTACTCCAACTCAAGAAAATCTAAACACACTGTATAAAACGTTAAGACCTAAGCTCTCAATTAGTCCCATTGATTGTTAAAATAATCTATTCTAAAGTCTAACAATTACCGTTTCAAAAAGTTCTATCTTTTAAACGCGTTTTCTGCAAAACTGACTTTCGCTTGGAAATACGCGGAGAGGACGGTTTCGTGATGCGAATGGTTTGTTTTGATTTGCTCTGCTTTTTCGTTCAAAAAACGTTGTTGCATTATGCAACAACGTTTTTTGAGCGAAAAAAGCAGAGCAAATCAAAACAAACCATTTGTTTATTTATTACGAGTATACCAAAGATCTACAACAATGTGCTTTCATACAATGAAAGTTTATTTGTGGTACAATTTGGAGAATATCATTATATTGACCAATACAGGATAAAAGTCAAGGTAAATTGCCATCTTTTTAGTTCATTAGCCATTTTGTCCAATTGCCAATTATAACCTATGATCAGTTCGTTCGAAGTCACCAGACCATTGAGGCTACCACTATCTTTGCCTATTTTAGGCCTATCCAGTTTTTCCACAACATTTTTGTATACATTTTGGCCCGAATTCACAAAGGAGGTTTGAGCTCAAACCTTGCTTTGTGAATTCGGGCCTTTGGGTTTAGACGAATTGGCATTATAGACCACAAGGCATAAACCTGATTGAAGGTTGATTGCATTCCTTTCTTTGTTCTTTAGCCCTTCGGAACGTCGGTCAGTTTAAGCATCCTGGCATGACGATGTGCGGCGCTGATCATGCCACTGATTAATGATCCAGAGTTTGTGTTTATAAAAAGATTTGAAAGCATAGTTTTTTCAATTCGTTCGTTTTTTGTTATAGCCACGGTTTTTTGGGGGCACGTACACTGGCGTCCCTGAGGGGGGGGGGCAAGGGGGCAGAGTGCCCCCCTGACGGGCTCCAGGGGGGGGAGGAAAAGGGGGAAGGGGAAAGGAAAAAAAAGGAGAAAGAGAAAAAGGGGAAAGAAAAGAAAAGAAAGGAAAGGAAGGAAAGAGAAAAAAGGAAAAGGGGAGAAAAAAAAAGAAAGATAAAAAGGAAAAGGAAAAAAAAAGAAAGAAGAGAAAAATAAGAAAGAGGGAAAAGGAAAGGAAAGTAAAAAATGGGGAAATTATTTAAAAAAAAGACCATGGCCGTACGCACCGGGGGGGGGGGGGGGGGGGGAGGGGGGAAAGTTGACCCGAGATATTTTTTTTTATATACCAAATCCTTCAATTCTACTTTTGAAAAATGCAAAAGTACCCTCATGACCAGTTTGGTCGCTCGAACTCCCTTCACTCCTTTTGCTTTTGAGTTTCTTCAAAAACTTTTCATGCACCTTTACCCCTCCCCCATCAGAAAAATATTCCGCATACGGCAAAAAAAAAAGACAAATGAAAATAGGAAAATATAAGTGATATAACAAATTCGACACTCTTCGCTGGCGCGAGCTGCTTGCTAGCCTATTTTGTATTAATTGTTTTCACTTGCTGAAAAAAAGAAAAGGATTAGCACTGCCTAGAATACAATTGTGTCTGCCCCGACTGGCCCCGACCTGCAACCATGGCAACCATAACACCCAGTTTATGTACCAAATGTTACTAAAAGAGACTAATTCATTTTTTCTCGCTCGCTCGCGAATAAATGAAATAGACATTGCTTTGAAAACAATTGTGCCCACCCTTGACCTGCAACAATATCATTAAAAATGGAAGTGTTTTTCGCCCTCTCGCCCAAATGGAATTGATATCCTGCTAAACGCGATTGCGCCCATCCAATAAAAACAAGTTTATGTATTAATTTCTATTAAAAGAGAATTGATTTTTTTTTGCATCGCTATGATCGCTTACCAAAATGGAATTGACATTCCTAACAAAATATGTGCGCTCCCTTGCCTGCAACGAAAATCCCAGTAAATAAGTACCGAACGTTATTTTGAGAGATATTGTTTCCTCGCTCGCCAGAATTGATGAATTGATTGATTTTAGTGATTGATATATGAGTTGATTTGTTTTTTGTTTTACCCTCTTTTTGCTACGCTGTCTTTACAATTAACATCGCTAACAAACATGCTCACCCCAACCTACAACAAATTACCAGTTGATATTAATGTACCAGACGTTGCCCAAAGAAAATTTGGTTTGCTCGCTAGCTACGCTCCCTCGCCAATATGGAATTAACATCACCTTAAACATGATTGTGTAAGCCCCGACCTGCAACAAAAAACCTGAAAATTATGCACCAATCATCATTAATTTTGTTTTGCCTGCCCACCAAAATGGGATTGACATTGGCTTAAACACGATTGTACCCACCTCCGACCTGCAACAATGACACAAAGTTTATATACCAATTCCTTGAGGACAATTGAACCAAGTTAAATTGGCAATATTATTATATTAAAAAAAAGAAGCGATTTTTTATTCTTGCTCGCTACGCTCGCTCGCCAAAATGAAATTAACATCGCTAACGTGCCCGCCCTAACCTGCAACAACATCACTAGTTAATAATTATGTACCAAACATTATTCAAAGAAGTTTTGGTGTGCTCGCTCGCCAAAACGGAATTAACATCACCTTAGACATGATTGTGAAAGCCCTGACCTGCAACAACAAAACCTGAAATTTATGAACCAATTATCATTACAAAAATTTTGCTCGCTCGCTACGCTCGCTCGCCAAAATAGAAATAACATCGCTTTAAATAATCATGTCCCTGACATGGATCAATGAAATCAAGTTAATGTACCATGTTCTCATCGTAGAGAAGTGATTTTTTTTCGCTCGCTAGCTTGTGGAATTATGTGCCCACCACTGACCTGCTACAATATCATTAACAAGAGAAATGTAGGGGGGGGGGTTGCCTGCCCGCCAAAATGGGATTGAAATTGCCTTACACACGGTTGTGTCCGCCCCGACCTGCAACAATGAAACAAGTTTTACATAGCAATTCATTAAGAGAAAGGTGTATTTTCGCTCGCTAGCTAAAATGGGTATAAAATCACCCTTGTTCCCGCACCCGGCATGGGACAATTGGACCAAGTTTAAGTGGCAAATATTAAAAAAGAAGGGATTTTTTCTTGCTCGCTACGCTCGCTTGCAAACATGAACTTAACGTGGCTAACAAATGAGTGTGCCCACCCCCGACTTGCAACAATACCGGTTTATATACCAAACGTTACTTAAATATATTTTTTTGCCCGCTCGCTCGCCAGAAGTGAAAATTAGCAACGCCTTTTTTGTTTTGTTTCGATCGCTTGCCCCCCCCCCCCCCCCCCCCCTGACGGAGTACCCCAGGTACACCACTGGGCACGTACTGCATGGATTCATAAATAGTCACATGACTATATTGAATGAAATGCGAGATAAATATTGAGACCATATCGAGTGGGCGGGGCCGGGTCAGATGGAAAAAAAAAAATACATCTACGAAATTGGAGTTCATTACGTCTTTTGTTCTATGCAAACAGACGGTGATTTCGAAGTCGTGAAACAGAAACATTTGTTACAACTTCTGATCGAAGTAGGTCTAGATCTAGATGTATATACAGATTTATCCGGGGACTTAATTAGCTCGGAGCTGAGCAGTTTAAGAAGAAGAACAAAAATGGGAGTTCTCCTTTCATTTTGTTCTCTCTCTTATTAAAGATATATTTATATCGCCACTTATTTTCCGCGGCACTGTTTTATAAATCAGAGATTTAAAAAAGATCGTTCGTGAAAACATCAACAGCTGTTCGTTCCAGTTCGTATGCCACGCCCACAAAATACATTATCACGTGACAAATCATGTGAGCAGCGAATTAACTTTCAGCTCGATCGGTGTTTGATAATAAAAACTGAGAAAGCTGAAAAAGCAAAATGGGAGGATTACGTTCTTATGTCTCAAAGTTACTAATTTGCATGGCGGTATTGGCTGTGAAACAGGTAAGCTCTTTGTGCATTTTTTAATATACATGAACAAGATATTTTGTGTCGAAGCAGAAGATAGCGATGTCGAGCAAAATGCCCCAAAGAAACTGAAGCCGCTTCTCCCATGTCTTTGTCCATGTCGACGGCAAGCCTCACCGCCCGGCCCCCGTTACGGCGGCGAAGGCAGCGTGACGTGTGCGATACACTTACCGGCTATCCGAGGCGGAGTGATTGTGATCGCTTTTCCAGATCACTCTTTCTCAGATTGTCATGTTCTGTCACTGTCACTCTTACAAATGTAGGAGATCTATATCTTAGAGGTGCTAAATTAAAGTAGGGACATCATTCACACAATTATAACAAACAAACAAATAGATTTGAACATGTGATGACAAGAAGATAAACTGATCAAGATTGTTTTTACTTTTTGATAAACAGTAGGGGCGCTGGTCCGAGAATAAGGATCGTCTTCATAAACTAAGATAGTCTTTGTAAACGCTGACCAATGCGTCCTCAAAAACAAGGATTGTCTGCAAAAAGGCAGATGTTCCATATTTTTGATCGGCACATTGGCGATGCAAAAAACGGATTCCGGGATGATTTTCTTGATGCATTTTACACTGACTTTGTACAGAGACCTTCACATGCATGTAAATTAGCAATAAATCTTGGGAAGACGGACAACCCATAAAAGTAGATGGTCAACTAGGGTTATTTTCCCCTGGGGAATCCAAATTTGGCATTGCCAGCGGGCGGTTCGGTAACCCGAAACCCGCAGAGCGCCGATGAAAAAAACGTCCGCGAAAATGCAGAAGATCCTTGTTTATGAGGACGTATTTTGTCCGCGTTTATGAGGATATCCTCGTTTATGAGGACGATCCTCATTCTCGGACCAGTGCCCCTACTGATAAACACAGTTTTATTTTCCCCTTCATTTCCTTTCCCTCGTTTCTTTTCCTCTCCTTTTTTCTTATTCCTTTTTAAATGAAAGAATTCCATATTAGCTATGGTCAGGTCAGTAATATCCTCATCTTTTTGTGTTTAAAATAGACTGCAAAAGTCGGTCTACACTGTATGTATTTTGTCTGGGAATATATATCCTCTGCTGAGCTGAGATTACATTACATACTCTGGACACCAAAAACCCTCTTGAGTTGCAAAAGTCAGCTTTATATCATTTCTGATTTGAGTGTCTACTTTGATATCTGTCACTTATAATATTGATTTGCTCTGCAAAGTGGGTAAAAATTCAGAGAATGATAAAAAAACAGAGCAACAGAATGTCACATTTTACTTCATCTCAAAATTAAAATTAGACATTTTCTTTCTTATTTCTCATAACACACAGGCACTCCCGGATCGCTCCTTCACCATCGACTACGACAACAACACTTTCCTGAAGGATGGCCAGCCATTCCGCTACGTCTCTGGGAGCTTTCACTACAGCAGGGTCCCAGCATTCTACTGGCAGGACAGACTGGACAAGATGAAGATGGCTGGATTAAATGCGGTCCAGACGTAAGGACAAAGCCTTGATAATCAAAGAATCTTTATTTATTTATTCATGTTTTCGCCTGGTAGATGGACCAGAACACGGTGGTCTTTTCTATTAACATTTTAGTTGTTTGTTTATCCATTTGTATAATGGCAGGTAAAGAAATAATATGATAGAGACAAAATCGTCTGTTTGGAGCCAGAAGTCCGACTTGGGTTCCATGTGGGCTCCATCATATTATGCAAGGAGGTATGGATGCATCATGTAATCTACTCACAAGTCCTGTTTATATGTTAATGAAAAGTGTATTTAACCTTGCAATATTTCTGTATAGAAGTAACATTTGAACTCATATTTTAAATATACACAAGCGGTATGAAATCTCTAACATACTACTATATGCTGCTTGTAAGTATCGGCTTGCATGGTGATGTAGATATACAGTAGGCTTGCGGGTGCACCATGTGAGAGAGAGGGAGGATTCAGGACTCCTCAATCCTCCCTCTCTCTCTCTCACATGGTGCACCCGCAAGCCTACTGTACATTGTATATACTACTACATGTAGTACAAAGCAAAAATAAATTATCATTGGAACACTTTGAGCATTTTGTGGATTCATATTATTTCTAGTTTCTGATGTGTTTTTTTTTTTTTTCTCTTTCTCTCTTTTCACCTCTAGATATGTGATCTGGAACTTCCATGAGCTCAAGCCTGGAAAGTTTAACTTTGATGGTGATCATGATATCCTCTCGTTTCTCAAGAAGGCCAATGATACAGGTCTAGCCGTCATCCTCAGACCTGGGCCCTACATTTGTGGAGAATGGGACCTGGTATGTAGGAAAGTAAAATAGTAATCTGGGGGTCGTTTCATGAAACCAATTCCATGACCGTCGTATCTTTGTCCGTGACCTATTTCACCAAACAATGATATTAATTTGCCTTGAGATGGTGTACTTAAAAAGACAGGTTTGGAGTTGCGACCACAAATTGTTGCTGAAGTTTTCGCTCATCTTGGCAAAGACAGATTTGTGAAACACTTAGTGGACGAGTTAAGCGACAGCATCGAGATGTCGTTAATGTTGTAGTTGTGACGGTTTTGAAAAACGACTCCCTGCTGGTCACTCTTTTTTATGGGCACTGCTGTATGTACTTTTGTAACGCAAATCTTGCCTAGCAGTTTTTGTCAGTTTTAAAGTATAGTTATTCAACTGCAACATCTGTCGTCCTGAATCTGCCAATTTTATATAATTAACAATCTCCCTTATTAATATTATGCAATCTCCAGCACCAACTTTGGCCCACAGCTGGTAGGGGGAGATCGTCCACAAAGAAGAAAAAAATAAGGAGATTGCTCTTATCTGCTAGTTTCTGGACTATAACAGCAGTTGTATGCATTTTCTTTAACTGATTCAGGGCAGAGAAATATTAACAAATACATTGATCAGCTTTTGTTCTTCAAATTGGCAACACCAGTGTTTTTATTATACATCTGAACTCAGACTCGTGGAAGAAATAATTGTGTAGGAAGATTTAGTCAGGAGGATAGTGTATGGCAAACTGCATTTTTTTTAAAAACATGTCTACTTATTTTTTCCACTTGGGAACAAGGTGTACAAACCCTAATTCAGAGTTTTGACGCTTATTTTCTTGTCTACAGGGAGGACTTCCTGCATGGCTTCTAAACATTCCTGGCATTGTCCTTAGATCATCAAATGATTGTGAGTAGAATCCAGCCCTTGTCTATATCTTTAAATGACAGTCATCAAGCTGCTCTATGGAGATGAGATGCTGATCCTGTATTTATTTAGCTGCATTTGAGATAAATTTTCGGATGTCAGGAAAATGTAAGGAAAAGTTCTGAAAGAATGCCTTTTACTTGAATATCTATCTATAACGTGGCTAGGCATCTTATTTATAAACTGATTAAAAAACATAACTTTTGTTTAGAACTCTGTTTTGACAGGCTTCTGGTACGCTGTCCACAATTGATAACAATTTTAAACGGCGGAAAAATATCTTGGTCATCAAAAAAAAAAAATGTCATATTGAAACTATCAATTGAGTAGGTCAACTCTTTTCATCAAACAACACCAACAACATCATCATGGAGATTTTCTTTTTGTTTATTCACTGTCACCCACAAAACGTATAGAAATATGATGGATATCAATTTATTCCTTAATGAGGGTGTCACCCCCCCCCCCCCCAATTCTCCCAGCTGACTCCCCTTCCAATTGTTACTTGATCGGTAACCATGTACATGTTTTTGTATATCTTTTTTGTAGTATACATGGCTCATGTCACAGAATGGATGAATTTCTTTCTGCCAAAGCTCCGGCCGTACCTTTACGTCAACGGAGGGCCTATTATCATGGTCCAGGTAGGTCCTTCTTCGTCACCTCAATCAGGGGTCATTTGAGGTCATTGGGTTGTATAGGGGCCATTTTTAAGGTGAACTTATATTCTTGCAAGAAACCTATTACAAGGGAATCTCTCGAGTCCAATTTTCAAAGTCTTAGTTCAACCCTAAGAGGAAAAAGAAATAGGTAGGGCTGCTGGGGCATCATCCAATATAATTATAAAGATTTGGCAGCAGGCATTTGTAACTTTTTTTTTCTACCAAGTCTTACACATGTGTTTTCACTTAGTTGGGAAAAAAGGGGGTGCGACTTTAAAGTCATGTGACCAATTGTGACCTACTGCTAGCCCCCAAATGGAGAATTTATGGATGGTGCATATTCTGTCTGTTTGTTGTGGATAGTTGAACACTGTACTTGCCTAATGGCAACCTACAAGTCAGTGTAAAGACATTAATATACATTTGCCTCTCTACACCCAGGTGATAAAGCGGTTACCTGGTAGGAAGAATTTTTTTTTTTAGCGCCTTATCACGGCAGCTCAGCTAGGGCCAGGGTAATGATATACTTTTTATGAGGCACACTATAGTATATTTGTAAAGTAACTGTGCTATATGAATTGACATGTTATTACTAATGAACTTTTCCGGTATACATGTAAAAGTAGCAGTTTGAAATGTTCTTATTGTACACCAATTCCTCTTGTTGCCAGGTCGAGAATGAGTACGGGAGCTACCAGACATGCGACCACGAATACCAGAGACAGCTCTATCACCTGTTCCGTGCCAACCTGGGTCCAGACGTGGTGCTCTTCACCACGGACGGACCAGGGGATCACCTTTTGCAGTGTGGCACGCTGCAGGATATGTACGCAACGATAGACTTTGGTGCAGGTCAGTTGGACCGCCCCTGTTTGACAGCCAAATTAAACAAACAAAAAACAAAAGTTACAACATGCAAATATACAATTACAATGCACATATCCATATATATATCAAATCAAGAAATTGAAACATAAAATATATAAACTTAATTTAAGCTCCATTATGAAAACCACAAAAGGTATGTTTCTGTCGCCTTACCGTGTCGAGTTTGTTTAAACAAGATATCATCTTTCTGTTTTTATGTAGGTTCCAATGCTACAGGAATGTTTCAAGAAATGAGGAAATTTGAGCCAAAGGGGCCTTTGGTGAGTTGAATTTTCTTCCTTTTTTTTTTCACTTACAAATTTGTGATTTTTTTTGGTATAAGGGTGTAAAGACTCCCTGCCTTGTTGAGGTTTATGAAAATGTCTTTATTATTCCAGGGTATTTTGCCTGTGAAAAATTGGTTGCGTTTCCTTGATAGTTGTTTTGAATATTCTGCATTACTGCGGTAACCAGTATTCAAATGATTTTAAATATTCAAAAGATTACAATTGTTATAATACTAGACAAAAAATTGGAAGATGTAAATTTTGATCCAAATTTTCTTGTGTTTTGATGTTGATTATACGGTTGTATTGTTCAAAGTGTTTATCCTATACAAATTCTTTTTTTATGAAAGTGGACAATTTAATGCTAACACTTTATATGCCACCCAAGTACTCTCCCTGAGCCCCATTGTATTTATCATTGGATAGATATACCAAAGGCATCAAGATTATTGAACTGTTTCCATTGCAAGATGTTATGTATGGCATTGTTATTAAAAAGTGTTTTCATCAAGCTAGTCAAGACTGAAAATTGGTACTTTTGCAAAGCCATTGTGCTGGACAAAGCAATCCTTCCGTCAATTGATAATTATTATTTTGTGCCAAATTGCATGTGTGGCAAACAAGTGAACCTGCAGAGAGGTGGAGAAAGCAAGCAAAAGGTTAAAGGTAAAGACCAGTTTTGGAAACGCCCCCCTCTCAAAAAATGAAATGGAAGCTCTTATTACCAATCATGGGAAAGAATATATTTTGCCGGGAAACTGCCTACTAAATGATATATGTGGTAAATTATTACATCTATCTGGACTGGATAGATATCGCGGAGTCCCATAAACATCTTTCTATACACAGTGCTTGTAACTTTACCAAGACTGGGCCAAATTTCTTATCACTTTGATGATTCCAGAACCTTGCATTACACATCAATACTTATTTGCTTGATGATCAACCTTTTCTGATCGATTCCACAACGTTTCTTTCACGATGCAATTGCATGACCAGAACTGGTCTATACCTTAAACAATCTTGTTGTTGGTATTTTTCTTCTCAGGTAAATTCAGAATACTACACAGGCTGGTTGGACCACTGGGAGCACCCACATCAAACCGTCAAAACAGCAGCTGTCTGTACATCCCTTGACCAGATGCTTGCTTTAGGTGCTAATGTGAACATGTGAGTTCAGATGGCTGTAGTATATATTGATGAGATCATGATTATCTTGCTTTTTCATAATGAAAGTACATTTAGATGGAATGTTGATGGCAGTGATACACACGTATGATGGAACATTCATTTCTTCAAGTCAGGTCTATGTACTGTATATCAAGCAATAATCTTAGTAGACTTTGAAGCAATGAATGTACATGTAATAGAAAGCTGTAAATATGTAATCAGCTGTTTTATCCAGTATACAGGTATACTGTGGAAAACTGCCTCCAAAAACCTGCAACATTCAAATAGCATGACATACAGTTATGTGTACCGTATTTTACATTCATAATACTTTGCATACCATAATACTTTAAATACGCTTAGGAACCTTTCCCACCACCGCTTGCCGTTCTTTTATAGATTAAATTGTTTTCTTTTCCATGGTGGATATTTCTTGGTAAATGTAGTACTTCCTATTATTCATTTATTAAAAGTATCTTCAAACTATCTTGCTTTTGCTTTGAACTCTTGTATTTTAGTGTCGTACTTCAATGATCATAGAATGTTGCATTAATGAAAGCGAATATTTTTGTACAAACAGTTCATATAACAAGAAAAAATGAATGGGTTCAAATTTATATTTTGATCAGGTACATGTTTGAAGGGGGCACCAACTTTGGGTTCTGGAATGGAGCGAACTACCCGACCTTCAACCCCCAGCCTACCAGCTATGATTATGATGCCCCACTCACTGAGGCAGGAGACCCCACCCCAAAGTACATGGCAATCAGAAATGTGATTGGAAAGGTGAGAGAATTCCAATGCTGTTCGGTTACTATCTATACACCAACATGATTTCTAACCCTCCCCCTCCCCCCCCCCCCTCCCCTGTCACAGAGGCAGGGAACCCCACCTAATAGTTTGTGGCTAGTAGAAAGGTGATTAGTATACAGTAGAAGGAATATAATGAGTAACATTTCACAAACAAATTACAAATTTTTTCATCAACCTTCAACAATGTTACTGAGTCACTTTAAAGCAGTCGATATGTCTGTTATATTCCGAATTGAAACAAAAATCTACCATTAATTCTTACCTTATCCTTTTATTGAGTAAAGATTGGTTAAAACATCACAGAAAATCTGAGACACTGTCTGTTAATCTTCGGTGGAAAAATGCCTGAAAGTTTCAATCATTTGGGAATCGCAGACAAAAAGCCCTGTATGGTATCCGTGCTCACACAAAGACAATTTTAACACGTAAACCAATGGGGATCACAGCATGAGGGCATTTTTTTAAAGACTATTGACCGGTAGGCAGGTATGAGGGCACTTTTCAAAAGACTATTGACTGGTAGGCAGGCATGGCTTAAATCACGACTCCAATTTTGACCAATCAGATGGCTAGATTTGTAAAGTGAGGTATATAATTCTTACTTACGCCCTTAAAACATTTGTGCCATATTTCAGTATCTTTCTCTACCTGCTGGACCCATACCCCCTCCCACCAAGAAGTATGCATACGGGGTGGTGGAGATGGAATTCACAGCAACCATCTACGACGTCTTGGATCAGCTGTGCCCTTACGGACCAATCATGACGGACTATCCTATCACCATGGAAGCCATGCAACAGGTAGGATGGACAAGAGAAGGAGCCCTTTAGTTTTTTTTTTCTCAGTCTCGTTGATTAGGAGAGTTTGGCACTCAGGTTCAAGTTGGGCACATTATGGCAAATACTGCTTTGTTGGGCAGGCACATAACAATGCCATGTTGTGACCAACTTAAACCAAGTTGGCCAAACTCTGTATGGATGGCTCTGGTTTTGTTGTGGTGGTTGCTGGCGGTGGTTTAGGTTTTTTATGAGAGTTGCAGAGGCATCTTCCTGTCAACATAGTTCTCACCATTGCATAATAAACTAGACGGTCATACCAAGCATGGTTAAGAGATTTTAGAAATGACATACTGAGGATAAATTCACCATTGCAATGATTTTGATGACAAGGGTAATGCAGGTACATACATGTGCACTCCTGTATGAAAATGTATACTTGCATCTTCCACTAAAAGCTTTCAAAGATTTTGATAATAATTTTATCACCATCTACTTTCTTACTGGTAAATATGCTGCAACAGATTTTGATTCAAAACTGTTAACTCCCCCCCCCCCCCCCCCCCTCTTTCTTGTTACATACTTTATGTAATTCATAGCATTCTCGATCAAATTGCAATGCATGAGATTAATTTTACTGAAAGTGACACTGTATCTCTATGGGTTCATGTACACCCTCGAATACTCTGTATACGTTTGTCTACAATCTACTGTTTGCGAAGGAGTCGTAGTCTAATGAATAGGACACTGGACTGTGGATCTCATGGTGCACAGTTCAAATCCAGCCTTGGCACTGGTGTCCTTTGGCAAGACTTTAATCTACATTTGCCACTCTCCACCCAGGTTTAGTGAATGGGTACCCGGAAGAAGAAATTATTTGAATGCTTTAGCGCCTTATCATGGCGGCTCAACTACAGCCGGGGTAATAAAATGATTCTTTGTACTATAAAGCGTTGTGTGGTATATATGATTAGTAGCTGCACTACCGGTATACAAATGCACATATTATTACCACCTGTATTTGTATTTTTTTTTACTGTACAGTATCAGGGATTCATGCTGTATCGTACCAAGCTACCACAGAACTACGCTACTCCTACAAACCTGACCATAGATGGCATCAGAGACAGAGGCTATGTCATCATTGATCAGGTAATATAACAACTGGGTCCCGTTGCATAAAACTTATCGTTGATGGTAATTTTACCATCAATGGTAACTTCCATGGAATACTTGATTTTTATTGGCTATTGAGCAATGTTACCATGGAAGTTACCATTAATGGTAAGTTTTATGCAACAGATCCCTGGCATAGCTTTGGGGTACCATGTTAACCCCACCCTCCCTCAATGGAATGGCAAGAAAAAGGAAAAAAGGAGGGAAAAAATAAAGAAAAGAAAAAGGATGTAAAGAGAACAAGAGATAAAAGGAAAGTAAGAATTACAGTGTAAGTGAAAAAGGATGAGAAAAGATCATGATAAAGTAGTATGGCTCCTTTCTCTGATCTATGGCTTTGTTTATATGCATTTGGTACAGTCAAATGAGTTATTGATTTTGATTTGATTTATTCGTCCACAATGTGGAAATATGCTTCCCACCAGCATTACAATAATACAAGAAACAGAGTACAATGATATGAAATTATGCATGACTCATGGCTCTGAATCTGTTTGATAGTCTTTATACATGTATGATATGGAAATTACGTAATAAATGTATATTTTTAATGATTTTTATTGATGAACCATCTAAATAAAGCCTCGGTCACAAATGCCATTACGAACGCCGTACGAACGATTTTCACACAATGGAAAAACAGGGAGATTCGTACGAACCTTTGTGACCGAAGCATAAGGCATGGGGGTAAAACGAGCACACAATTGTGTGTGCATGAATTAGGTGAACTTTTGAGTGATTTTATACAATGAGCTCAGGCATAGACAGAGTAGAGCTTTGACTTGTTGTTTCTTTTGAAATATACTCTTTATTATTATTGGAAGTCATGGATGAAATGTACCTGTAAAATAATAATAAGGATGATATAATCGTATTATGCAAAAGTCATGGAATTATGGGACAAATTTCAATGTCATTTTTGTTGGCTTACCAGTACATAATATTATTTATAATGTTTGCATTTGTTCAGGTTTGGGTTGGAACGTTGAACAGAGTGAACGCAACCAGTATGAACATCACAGGAAGTGAAGGAATGACCCTTGACATCTTTGTAGAGAACCAAGGTCATATCAACTATGGGTCAGGACTCTATGACCCCAAGGTAGGACGTACTTCATCGCCATATATTTCTATTCTTTTTATTTCTTTATTTCTTTTTTCTTCTCCATCATGCTCTCCTGCTTGTCCACCTCCTTCTTTTTTCTTCTTTGTTTCCTCTTTTTTTTTTTCCTTCTTTTTCTTCTCCTTTTCCTATTTTTCTTCCTCCTTCTCCTTCTTCTTTTCTTGTCCTTCCTCTTTATCCTTGTTCTTCCTCTTCATTCTCTTCCTTTCCCTTGTATTTTTTCTTCATCTCTGTCATGTTTGTTTTGCTTCTCTTCTTAATCTCTTTGTTTCCCTTCTGTTTCTTCTTTTTTGTAATTGAGTTACTCAACTCATTTGCCCTTGCAATGCTTTGGATGGTAAATATTGGTTCTTAGGGCTTTAATGATACCTGTTTTGTTTTTGTGTTTGTTATCACCCTGCAGGGCATCATCAGTAATGTCACATTGGACGGTTCCATCCTTACAAAATGGTCCATCTATTCCTTAGACCTGGACAACGTTCTTCCAAAACTTCAATCCCTCCATCTTCAACGGAATAGCAAGATGGGAAACTTCATCCAAGAGAGGGTGCCACACTGGAGAGATGGAGGCTACGTACCATCGTTCTATCTAGGGTCATTTCCAAATCTTTCAGCGATCGATCCACCGCAGGATACCTTCTTGAAGTCTAGTGGATGGACAAAGGTAAAGGAATACCCTTTTTGAACTGAAGTGTTTAATTCATTGGATAATGATTTACAGTTTCTCTTCCAGAGAACTACATGTTAGGAATATACAGTGAAACCTGTCTATAAAGACCACCCTGACAAGAACAGTTGTCTTTACAGGCAGGTGGTCTTTATGTTCAGGCTCCTTTAGTACATGTTTCAATGAGAAAACATTTTCAATGGATCAAAAAATGTGTTCTTTGTAGACAGGTGGCTTTCTATACAAGTGGTTGCTGAAGCAGGTTTGACTTTGGTATCAATTATCAACTTAATTTATCTGTATACTCTTTATTGTAGTACCGTAGTCCAATTTACAAATATTGCATTAATAACAGTTTCAAAATTGAAAAATGATAATGAATCACACTCTTGCAGTACATTTGTGTCACTGTGACCGAAAAAAAAATGAGCAAAAAGAAAACAAAGCAAACAAAATCTGTACCTGTGCACTCAAAAGAACCCGTGCACTCAAAAGAACACCAAAAAAAGAACCAATCTTGCATAACCAATAACAACATAACAATCAAACAAAATGAAGCAGAACAAAACAAAAGTAGATAAATCAAATGATGTGTGATCATATAGTGGCTACACGCTAATGACCTCCATCAATCCATCTGAAGGATTATTCTCATAACCAGGTTGAAGATGTTTTGACTTTCTTTATGACAATATTAGATCTTTAGACCAATTTGTGGTTATTTCATTTTAAATGCCTCAGACCAGATTAATCTTACCATTGCCAATGTCTATAATAAGCCTCTCGTTCTCCCTTTTTTCCATCCATCAAGGGCCAAGCCTTCATCAACGACTTCAACCTGGGCAGGTACTGGCCTCGGGCCGGACCCCAAGTCACGCTCTTTGTTCCAGCCAACCTACTAAGACCAAGTCCAGCCCAGAACACGGTCCTATTCTTAGAACTGGAGAGACCACCTTGCTTCAATCAGACTGAAACATGTACTGTAGAGTTTATAGATCGACCAATAATCAATTCCACTGTCGCTGCTAAGCCAGACGAGACGTTTAGGGACAGGAAGTATATTCCTGAAGGGCATGACTTTACCGATCTCAGGCATTGAATTATTTTATTATGATATTTTATGTAAAATGTGTTTTTATAGACTTGAGGCTATCAGGGAAAAATTGAAATGATAATTGTAAAATCTCTGTGTGCAAACCATTGAGTCAATATCTGGAGCCGCAAGATAGTTAGCTATATGTGAAATGTTTGAGTTAATAGCATCCACACTAAAAAAACATTTAAAGATAATGTAGAAAAGCATCGTTTAATATACATGTATATCTGTCCAAATGCATCATTTTTCATTTCATAAACCAAACATTCAAGGCACAATTTTATTGATAGGACTCAGAGATGTAGCAAAACATACATGCATTCAAGTGGTAATTTTGACATTACATTTACTTGTACTTAAACATGTGGTGAAATTTGACTCCTTTGCATAATGGCAGGAATCTGTGCATACAGTATATAAACCACTACTTCTGCTAGTATACATAACCCATTCTATTCGAAAAATAGACTTTCTACTTTAGTCTAAAAAAATTGACTGATTTTCATTAAAATGGGTGCTTAAAATGTTGATAATTGTACTCCAATTGTTTCAATTTTCAAAACTAAATTTTAAAAAGTAGTCACAAAGTGCGGCAGCTTTATTGTATTGCCCAAGTTATTCAATTGCAAGCTCGGCTTCTGCCGAACCTGCTAGAGCACGCTGCCAAGGTTTGGCTTCTGCCGAACCTGCCAGAGCACGCTGCCAAGGTTTGGTTTTTGCCGAACATGCCGTCAAAGTTCGGCTTCTGCCGGACCTGCCAGAGCATGCTGCCAAAGTTCGGCTTCTGCCGAACCTGCCAGAGCACGCTGCCAAGGTTTGGCTTCTGCCAAACCTGCCAGAGCACGCTGCCAAGGTTCGGCTTCTGCCGAACCTGCCAGAGCACGCTGCCAAGGTTTGGTTTTTGCCGAACATGCCGTCAAAGTTCGGCTTCTGCCGAACATGCTGCCAAAGTTCGGCTTCTGCCGAACCTGCCAGAGCAGGCCGTCAAAGTTCTGCTTCTGTCGAACCTGCCAGAGCATGCTGCCAAAGTTCGGCTTCTGCCGAACCTGCCAGAGCACGCTGCCAAGGTTCGGCTTCTGCCGAACCTGCCAGAGCACGCTGCCAAGGTTCGGTTTTTGCCGAACATGCTGTCAAAGTTCGGCTTCTGCCGACCATGCCGTCAAAGTTCGGCTTCTGCCGAACCTGCCGCCAAAGATCGGCTTCTGCCGAACATGCCGCCAAAGTTCGGCTTCTGCCGAACCTGCCAGAGCAGGCCGTCAAAGTTTGGCTTCTGCCGAACCTGCCAGAGAATGCCGCCAAAGTTTGGCTTTTGCCGAACCTGCCAGAGCACCCTGCTAAGGTTCGGCTTCTGCCGAACCTGTCAGAGTAGGCCGTCAAAGTTCGGCTTCTGCCGAACCTGCCAGAGCATCCCGCCAAAGTTCGGCCAGAGTAGACATCCATAGAGCATCATTCTTTCAGAGGAAGAGAGCTGCCTCTCATCTTCCAAAATCACGAAAAGAAAAATGCCTCAAAACAAGTATTCTCTGTACAATCTGGCTGGAAGAATACATTTGAAGCAAATCAGAGGTGACCACATGCCACATAAAGATGAAATTTGTTTGCCCCATGTCTACACCAAGAAAGATATACAATGAATACCTCCAGGACAAGCCACAAGGCAGAGTTTTTTTATTCCACTGTTGGGCAAGCTGAATTCTACAAGCTGTGGAGGTAATTATTCTTCTGGCACGTAAAACTGAAAAAGGCGAGTATGATCTTGAATCAATTTTTCATTAAGATATTGATATTTAGGTCTACATACATACAAGAGAGCAATGAGTGTGTGCCCTTTTAAATTTTCCATGTCTACATGCATGTACGTCGATCCTTCTATTTCATGCAATTTTGAATGTTAACTTACTTTGGAAGATGTTCTTCTCTCAGCTCTTCTGTCAAGAAATTTAATTACTTAAGTTACTTACAAAAATCACATGCAGTACTAACTTCCCCCATAAACAGCCATCTGCACTGTACTTTTATGTCCGACACATATTACAAATGACAGTGACCAATGCCCCAATGTGTATGGCATGTTTTCTTGTGGACAACGTGAACCCAGGGGTCAGACAGGTCAGGGGTAACCTAAACATTGCTTGACCAGCTAGAAGTGCCCATGGAATACATACACAGTATGGTAAATGTACATTGCAAATAGGCATAGTGTTGCACAAGCTCTTCAAGTCATCTTAAAGGGGCAAATACAATATAAACAGAAATAATCATTAATGGACATGGATGTTATTTTGCCCCTACAGTCAATACAAACATCTATGTTCATACATTCAGTAAAAAATTCCTTTCCAAGTTAATATCAAGTAGAAAAATATAATTTCAGAACAGATGTCTGATATCAATTGTTACTTCCTACGTTCCCACATGGCCAAACAAATTATATGTCTTTAGTATAAATGCAGTGCATGCCTTTGATTTTCCCAAGGATTAAAAGGAATTTGTACTATATTAAACAAGAAACGGGATGATGCGAGGAGGAATATGGGAAAAAATACTATCATAGATGGTATGATTGGATCAGTCCAAAACTAATCTACCTAATAAAGTAGGTGAGTTTGACATTAAAAAACCCTCTTATGAAGATGCTACATTAAAGTTTAAAGGGAAATCCTACCTTTAAAACAACTTGCTCTGGGGAAAAGCGAATAATCATATGATAAAGATTTCTTGTTTATAGCAGGATACATGTATATGCAATCCATATATATTTTGAATATTACCCAGAGTGAAAAGGTGTTTAGGAGAACACTGGAAATTAATGATTTTAGCGTACAACAAATGGGAGAGTTTTCAGGGAATACGTCACAGTCCAATGACTATAGTTTGCCAATTTAAGATTCCCTTATGTGTAGTGATTACAACTTTTTTAAATCATAACTTTTTTTATTCTTTGTCTAATTTCCGTCAAATTTTCACCAATCTACTATAATTTTTCTACTTTCCCTCAGAGCAACTTTCTGTTTTTTAACTCCAATTCAACATAAAATAACAATTCTGGAAAAATCTGAAGCTGCATGCTCATCAACTCACTCTGTAACAAGAGGTGCTCACTCTACCCTGCAACACAGTTACCAATGCCCCATTATATACATGACATATCATGTGGACTATGTGAACCCAGGGGTCAGACAGGTCAGGGGTAACCTAAACATTGCTGGACCAGCTAGAAGTGCCCATGGAATACATACCGGTACATATACAGTAAGGTACATGTACATTGTTAATAGGCATAGTGTTGCACAAGCCCATCAGGTCATCTTAAAGGGGCAAATACAATATAACCAGAAATAATCATTAATATACATGGATGTTATTTTGCCGCTACAGATATCTATGTTCATACATTCAGTAGACAATTTCTTTCCAAGTTAAAACCAAGTAGCAGAATATAATTTCAGGACAAATATGCCTAACATCATTTGTTACTTAATTCCTACCTTCACACATGGCCAAAAAATTTGCAAAGAGTACCATAATGATTTCAATTAACTGCATACAAATTATATGTCTAGTATATAAACAGTGTTTGCCTTTGATTTCCCCCAGGATTGAAAGAAAGTTGCACTACAAAGAAACGCCGGGATGATGTATGGAGGAATGAGAAGTTTTTTGTCAGAAGAAAATTTTGGCAGGGTGGTCTTGCAGGTTCAGCAGGAGCCAAACTGTGGCAGCGTGCTCTGGCAGGTTCGGCAGGAGCCGAACCTTGGCAGCATGCTCTGGCAGGTTCGGCAGAAGCCGAACTTTGACGGCCTACTCTAGCAGGTTCGGCAGAAGCCGAACCTTGGCAGCGTGCTCTGGCAGGTTCGGCAGAAGCCGAACTTTGACGGCCTACTCTGGCAGGTTCGGCAGAAGCCGAACCTTGGCGGCCTACTCAGGCAGGTTCGGCAGAAGCCAAACCTTGGCAGTGTGCTCTGGCAGGTTCGGCAGAAGCCGAACTTTGACGGCCTACTCTGGCAGGTTCGGCAGAAGCCGAACCTTGGCAGCATGCTCTGACAGGTTCGGCAGAAGCCGAACCTTGGCAGCGTGCTCAGGCAGGTTCGGCAGAAGCCGAACCTTGGCAGCGTGCTCTGGCAGGTTCGGCAGAAGCCGAACCTTAGCAGCGTGCTCTGGCAGGTTCGGCAGAAGCCAAACCTTGGCAGCATGCTCAGGCCGGTTCGGCAGAAGCCAAACCTTAGCAGCGTGCTCTGGCAGGTTCGGCAGAAGCCGAACTTTGACGGCCTACTCTGGCAGGTTCGGCAGAAGCCGAACCTTGGCAGCGTGCTCTGGCAGGTTCGGCAGAAGCCAAACCTTGGCAGCATGCTCTGGCAGGTTCGGCAGAAGCCAAACCTTGGCAGCGTGCTCTGGCAGGTTCGGCAGAAGCCGAGCTTGCAATTCAATAACTTGGGCAATACAATAAAGCTGACGCACTTTGTGACTACTTCTTTAAATTTAGTTTTGAAAATTGAAACAATTGGAGTACAAATATCAAAATTTTAAGCACCCATTTTAATGAAAATCAGTCAATTTTTTTAGACTAAAATAGAAAGTCTATTTTTCGAATAGAATGGGTTACATGTATCTCTCAAATAGATTTCTAATAAAAAATGCATTATTCTGATGATTCTCATGCATTTTTAGTAGACTTTCCCACCTTGAATCTAATCTTTTGTTGTATGGTCCATGGAACTTGATCTTATGTTTTATAAATATTTTGTCCCTGGTCCATTCATAGTGACCATTGTTTAAGTACATACATATGTTACATGTATGCGTGTGTATTCATGTGTATTTTTCACATGCATTGTAGGAACGGTACTCTGATGTTCATGTACATTAACAGTAGTACGCGTTATAATCATATTGGGTATACTAATATAGTGATTCTGTCCAAATTATCACTTTCCAATATATTAGGGCTTTTTGAGATCATTTTTATACAAGTTTTGTACATATTCTTTTTCTATCAAAACTGAAAGTCATATCTGAAATATAAGACAGTAAGTTGCAAATAAAAGGTAGGATACTGGCCTGATTAAAAAAAAAAAAAATCATATTTAATTGTCCCTTTCAAGTTTCAACATGATAATGTATTTGATTGTCAGTGTGCAATAAAATTACAAGTGCTGGTAATTGCTGCTCAAGTTTGAATTGTTGAATTTGTAGTAACCCATCGGTATACAATTTATAGTAAGCAGAAAAATATTAACAATGCACCGGTACATGTAAATGTCATTTAATAAATAATGATAATTCTTGATGTGAGTTTGTCAGTCAAACAGAAAGTTTGAAATTTGAAATGCAAGAAGTGCTTTGTATTCCATTTCAAATAAATGCCTCAATATATTTTTTAAACAAATCTAAACTTTGTAACCGCAAAATGAATTGCGCATTACGTCATTGTGTTAGCCAAGAAATTTGGCAGAATCTTGAATAAAATATTGATCTTTTTACGCTTTTTATTGTTAACCTCCTTTTCTGTATTCATGTATTTGGATTGTTAGACGTATTGATTGATAATAAGTGACCAATATTTTAAATTAGAATAATTTCACTCAACATTTTCCTTAATTATCAGTGATCAGCCATCAGACACCATGAAAATTTTTTTTTTTTAGAAAAGGGATAATCACCATTACAGGTAACTTGACTACATGAACATGTACATTAACAACCATTTCTAAAAGAAGCTTCAATGTTTTTAAGGTCTCTGCATGTTTATATTGGTCTGTACTACTTCACCAGAGTTTCTTAAAAACCAATCTTTCATGAGCTCACTTGTGATCTTTCTATCGGACAGTTTCACACCTCATATCTTCCATATTATGGCCCTTTCTGTTATTAAAGGGATCCGGTAACTTTGTCTCAGATTCTGAAACAAAATCCTGGATTTAGCCCATGCTGCAATGATAATTATACACCTTTAGGTCAGTCAGGAACCCCAGGACTTTTACAAGCCGATCGCCCGTCTCATTATGATTGGAATTACAAATTTTGAAAACCGTTTGCCATTAAATGAATTTCATAACACTACAGTCTATTGGGGAAAACGAGTATGGCAAAACTGATCACTGAAAATTTTTTACTTTTATGAGGCACTTCTTGATCATTTTGAAGCGCAATTTTTTTTTTAGGGCTTCAATATTACACCATTTCACAGACACTGATAACATGTAGGGTTGTGCATCTCAGATTTAACATCGTTAAACGATCCCTTTAAGATACTTTCTTCTACAGTCTTCACGTTCAAGGTTTTTTAACCATATACCATCGCTGTTGTAACACAAGCCTATTAAATAGATCTCACTTTTTATTCTCATCATAATCCTTCTACCAGCTACGATCAAGGCCGGTTCATGAAACTTCACGCACCCCAATCTCACATCCACCACCATTATTTATTATATCCCAAAGACAACAAAACCTATCGACGTACTTCTCAACATCTGCCATATACATCCCTTCTTTTATCACTGTATTTTATTATGCCCAATCACACAGTGGGATATTTTTATAACAATCCAAAAGCAGCCTAAACATTGTTTTATGATACTTCATCCTCTCCTCTCAGTAGAAAATTAAACCAAAATTAAAACTGATTTGTACAGTAGGTGTAATTCCTCTCAATTTGACTACACCTGTGTTGGTGATCTAAAATCTGCTGCAGTGATACCTTTTTCTTTAGCAATTCTTTCCTCAAAGATTAAGGGTTGCAAATTAGGCTTAATAAATGTACATGTATGTTCAGATTTAGCAAAGATTAAAAAATTACGGTAGATTTAGGATTTTGTGTGGTGTTTCTCTGTCTAGTCTGAGGTTGAAGTTAGAGATCTGGAAAGTGTAGGAAATTGCCTGAGAAGCAATAGTCGCTTGAGATATGTCATCGAGTTCAGGTCAATTACAATCATGAAGCACAAAAATTATCAATACATGAACTGTTTTTTCTTTCTCTCTTTATTCCAAAAGTACTTTATTTTCAAAACATGATGAAATTAACAGATTACATGTGCATTGGCATGAACATGGATTCATTTCATTATTTGTCCACTTTCACATGTATATTGCACCAATTATTTGACAGTTGTGAGAAATGACATCTTGATTTACGTATGACATAATCAAACATTTATGGTAAATGTATAATGAAGATAAGTAATTGTAATCTTACAAGGCCAACATGAAGAAGAATTTAGTTGGATACAGCTCATTACCACAAAAAACACATATTTTTCCACAGTTTTTGAACAGATATATGAATATTTCTATAGATGTAGATAGCAAAGAGAAGTTTACATAATAATGATATGTTCACCTGGATAGTTGTGAAAGTCATATACAAAGAGTGTCAAAATATACTATTAAGAAACCTGACCGGAACAGAGTGTTTTCCAAAATCACTGCTAATACTTGATAGGTATGAATGTATTGGGTTATTTGAGGGGGCCTTTTGTCTGACCCTAATTCTGTGGAGATTATTTAACTGTTTTCATTGCAAGATTATTCTATACCAGTGTTAAAGTGTTGTCATGGAGCTAACAAAGACCAGAAATGGGTAATTTTGCAAAGCCAGATAAAAAAATCCTCATCTCCCCAAAATAAAAAATAAATTTCAGACAACTCTTGATAAGCCCTGCATTAAAACAACAACCTTTCTGCAGTTGCTTATCTCAACATAGGATTCTGTAGGATCTGTTTCCCTATTTGCCTGGGTAGTAGAATACTGCTGCAGCACCCATTCCAGTACCGATACACATGGAGACTACACCATAGGCCCTGTAATGAAGAAAAGATCAAGGGTTAGCAAGTGCATTGATCCCGGTGAGGGGGAGAGGAGGGGTATTTAATTGGCCATTTGCTTACTCCTCCAACAAACGATTTTGAGATTAACTGTGACCTGTCGGCTCAAAAGCACCAATTAATCCCTTGAATTCATTTTTTTTTGCAACATACATTTAATATATTTCCATAGAACCTACTTTAAATGCATAATATACATGCTTAGAGCAATCAAGAACATTTTAGAGGTATTCAGAGAAATCGCCCTTTGTCCCACATCGCTGTTTGGATTTGCGACTTACATTATTGGTTATTCTCAGGGGAAATATTAATATTTATTTTTCGGGGGCTACTTTTCAAGCTTGCCTGCATAAAAATAACACTCTAAGATTTGTTTTGCATTGAACTCGATGCAAATTTACTGGGGCTCTTTTCTGATTTTCGGGGGCTCTTTGGGGCATTTCGGGGGCAAATTCGCCATGAGCCCCCCGTGTATTTTTTTCACTGATTATTCTAAGCGGGTCATACATGTACATGTATGTATCACATACGCTGCTGATCATCAACCACAGAATTGACAGTCACTGTTGCAATTAAACTTCATTACGAAGAAAACTTGAATGAATCTCTCTTTCCTCCAAGGTTATTTTGTGGCCCCAGGATTATAAAGTAAGATGGAAATCTATCGCTTTTGATTGCCTATAAAGACTGACAATGTTTCAATATGATGACAAAGAAATGAGGATCTACTATACATGTACTACCCAAACAATTTTAGGTAATGATAATAATAATATTAAATAAAATGTCTTGTTTATATACCCAAGGTAGCCTCATCGTTATTCTTACTGTAGAGTCCCTGAGGACCCTGCAATCATGTCATTACGAGGGTTTTATAGATAAGTAACATAATAATAAGATTATAACTTTAAACCTGACATTCCTGTCCTTACCTGTTACCCCTGCGGTCCAACTCGTGAAGAAGCGTTCCGATCTGTCGAGCCCCTGTGCAGCCGAGCGGATGACCCAGTGCTATAGCGCCCCCATTCGGATTAACCTTCTCCATAGGAATACCGAGCTTCTGTACGCAGTATGTCGCCTGGAATGTCAAATTTACAACAATGGTTTTATATAGAAAATAATGACTAAAGCCTCTAAAGAAATACCTAATTCTGTAGGTAGTATGTTGCCTGGAATGTCAAAGACTTGAAAACATAAATTACTCTCATTGTTCGGAAAGGTATGAAATCTTAAAATTAAAAAAACAACAACATAAAAACAAGTAAATTAAAATGCTTGAAACGGTAGATGTACATTATAAATGCAAACCTAATACATGTATAACTATTGCAGTACAATTTCTTTTGAATTTGTCATAATCAGTCCAGCGAGGCAAACTTGTTTCATTTCAGTAATATATATTTCTTCTTACCTGACTTGCAAAAGCTTCATTGATCTCAAAGATTTCAACGTCATCAACTGTCAAGCCTGCAGAAAGAACAAAACGTGATGCAACGTACATCAAGGTTTAACAAATTATACTTTCAAAACAAAAGATATCTCAACTGTGGCCTAGGAAACTGAGAAAACAATAATCACTGCCTCTTTATAATAGGCAACGCGTTAGGTGGGTATGTTATTCATAGCAAGTGCATTGCGTTTGCTTTTTTTTACTGAACTTACTTTGTAAGCTATAGCACTATTCATATACATGTAACAGTAGGGGGCAACCTTGGTTTAGTGGTCCACCTGCACCCCCAATCAGTTTTACCGGGAGGCGAGACCTTTTAAAGGGTTACATCGATTCAGTTCACTTTTCGCCTCCCAGGCACAGGTGACGCCAAATACTTAATAATAATAATAATAATAATCAAACATCTTGCAATTATCACAGTAACACCAAGAAATAGGAATCCATGAGGGAAAGTCGGCTGTTCATTTGAATCCAGGAGTGCCCCCTCATAACATTCTGCAAACTCTGCCCTACTGCCCCTGGAACCTGGGTTTGCTAAAAAGCCATGACTTACCCGCCTTCTTCAGGGCCTCTGGGATGGCGTAGGCCGGTCCGATGCCCATGAGGGACGGTGGGACCCCCACCACGGCGTAAGAGACTAGGACCCCCATTACAGGGAGGTTGAGAGACTCGGCAGCCTGTCGACTGGCTACCAGCACTGCTGCTGCTCCGTCACTCACCTGGCTGGAGTTTCCTACATGTTATAAGAATTTTTGTTGACTTGGCTACTGAAATAGACTAAATAGCATGGAACAGAACGGAAAGGATGGAATGGCATTGATTTGAAAAGAAAGCTAGAATGTATAAAAACCGACCTAAGCACAATTTAACCAGCATCTATTGGCCTACAGGTTAGGGATTATTAAGAAGATAACAAAAATAAAAAACAACTGGCACACATTGAACCCAAGTTGGACTTGGGTGCCGTGCGGGCTCTTTTTCATGCCAGCGCATACAGGTGTATCAAGTAGTCATCTCACAAATCGCTTTTAAATTAATTGAGAGTGTATTTAATGTTCCAGTAACTTTTTACACAAGGAGTATTTGAAGCTCATATTTTGAATATACATGTAGTATAGCCACATGTTACCCCTAATATACAGAACAGAATAGAGTACCGAAGTGTGACGTCATGTTGGCCAAGTTTTCAAGGTTGCTGGTTCCACTCAATTTTGTGCTAAACCTTGAATTTGCCCTGCTTTAGCCCATTGCTTGAATGATTTCACAGTGAACCTCATGCAGAGGCTCTGTTGTTTAGAACCAGTAACCGAAACGATGAGTGAATATGACGTCTCTATATGTTTTTGGTGATTAGTACCCTTAAAAAGAAAAAGTAAATAAATATGGAATAGTGCTTGGTGGTTTCTTACCTGCTGTGGTAGTGCCTTCTGGGCTAAATGCTGGTTTGAGTTTAGCAAGGCCCTCTATGGTCGTGTTACCACGGACGCCATCATCCTTGGTCACCTGACAAGAAGGCAGATGGAAAAAAAAATTATTCCCTCTATTTGGCTCTTTGTGATAATATACACTGTATGCATCCTATCAGCATGTAATAACTATCTATACAAATCAAATATGATGATGATGTGAATGAATTGCAAAGTATACAGGTAAATAATAGAAAGTTCAGAAGAAAACAAAGAAAATTATATTGAATGGTACACCGTAGAAAGTGCACAAAAAAAAAAACAGAAACAGAGAAGAATGAGATACATGTAAAGTGGAGATACATGCAGCCGAATGGGAGAAACAGTTTGCAGGAAAGAAAGTTTCATACACTTTCATTATAGGAAATCATAAGATTATCAAAGATGTGGAATTAAATTATATTATATTCCACATACTAAGAATCTTGCTCTACGATTGGTCAAAAGTAAATCATGTGATGAAAGATAGTTCGCCCATTATTTATGGGAGAAGCAAAAAGTTTGTTACACTGTGTAGATACATGTAGTTCTACTATCTACACAGTGCAACGTACTTTCACTGAAGATAGAGGTACTATCTACACAGGGCAGCGTACTTTCACTGAAGATTATCCAAAAGTGCACTAAAACAGGCATAATTAAGCGCGCATTACCAATGAGCGCAATTAAAGCAAACACATGCGCGCACTGTACCCTCAAGGGGTTGGGTTAAACTTTTAACTTTTTTGGTGTGAATTTGGGCCTGGTGTCTTTCATGTAGATGCATACACGTCCTTTTCTTTTTGTAGTTAAATTGTTTTAGATGTGGAATATAAAGCAAATAATCACCTTTTGATTTCAGGCGATGGCAAACTATTACTTCCTCGTCGATCAGAATGTATACACTATCTTTTCTCAGCTTCGCTTCGGCAAGATAGCTACATCCAGATCGCCTCGGAAGTGATAGTTTGTCCCATCACCTTCACCAACGGTAGTTATTTGCTTACTATCAAGGAAGTGGAAATTTAGAAGAAAATTGTAAGTGAAAATGTCATAAAAGATGAGTCAAAGAATTTTAGAAATATAAAACAGGGAGAGAAATCTGCTACAAGAAGAGGAAAGTAGATGAATACGAATGAAACAAAAGCCACACAGGAAAGAGATAAGATCGAGTAGGCAATCCTTGCTGCAAATGGTCCTTCTTGTCAAGCTTCATTGACAATCACCATTGAAACCGAAAGAAGAAGACAAAGAAAAGTAGGATACAGAAAATGAAGAAGTAGTATAGGAGGATAAAGAGGAAAGAGAAGATAAATATCAAGGAAGAACTTGCTTTAAATACGAGAGATAGAGGTGGAATTTACTTACTGTGATAGGTCTTTCTACCCCAGCCTCATCGATAATCACTGTTGTAACAGGAATGATCTCTCGGTCAAAATAACCCTTCGTCTGTGCAGCTGCTGCTCTGTAATACACCAAATTAACAAATACAATCAAATCTTAATAACCTTTATATACTACCTATTTGATCAATAGGTCTCCATTATACATTCTTCTTTTTTTTTGGGGGGGGGGGGTATATTTTACCAAACTGGATTATGCAATTTTTCCAATGATACTTGCAGTTTATTCCGTAGAACCAACTTTATGGTAAAGAATGATCAATAAAAGATTGATTCATTAGAATAAAATCCAGGTAACCCTTTCTCACCCCCCCCCCCCCCCATTTGCTCTGTTTAATGGTTCTGAGCCATTGTGTCACATATACTGTAAGTTGTAATTTCAAAAGCATATAAATAGAGCATAATGGACCTAATATTATTCTAATAATTAATATTTTCTGTCAGTGGCTCACGAAGGATTAGTAACATGCCTAAAGAAACAAGCCTTGACACAGGGGATTAACACATTCAGGCACTTGAATGTCGCAATACCAATATACATTTGAAATTGCAAGAACAAAGAAATTATCCTTTATCAGCAAGTCCACTGAGACTTTACGCATGGACTTTACTATGTGGCTACCAATTTAAAGTATCTCTAATTTCTTTGGGATTACACACACAAGAGGCAGAGCAACAAGCCCAGGGCAGATCAGAATTGAGCAAGATTTCTTGTAGGGGAGCTAGGGGACACACCATCCTGTGCATCTAAGTCAAGTCAATTTCTGTATGACACAATTGTATTTTTTATGATGCACTAGTAGACAAACATTCAAATTTGACAAATTTGTTCTTAAAATTCCAAACTGAAATTTCTCTGAATTTCTTAAACAGACAATGGAGTTATTGAAGGAAAGATTGTCCTCTCAGACTGTGCCTTATTTTTCCGGAATCACATTTTGCAGGATTATACATATTGTTGTAGATCATTTACATCACCTAAGATTTCTTAGTTTCAAATCCAGATATGTCCTATATATACCGAATCATCCTTGTGTACATGTAAGCCAAAGATTCAAAAACTACTCCCAACACTCTAGATAGCTGTAGTTTGATCAGTGAGGTACAGTTCAAATCATATTTGTTTTGTTGAGCAAGAGATACGATACCCTCCCTACCAATGAGATAAAGTATGACCTTCGATCCCCAATGGTTAGACCAAGATTGTATGTGTGACCCTGAGGGTTTTGGACTTGTCTTATCAAGGTAGAAGATGCATGAAATCTTATACATGTACAGGGGGGAGGGGGTGTTTCACAAAGACTAAGATTGACTTTAAGTTGGACTTAAACTATGGTAGACCATTCTTGAAACTGGTTTGCTCTCACCATTTACTGGCATTGGTCTCTCAAAGGACGTACAAATCATGGTCACACATCTACAGAATTTACATTTTTTGATAGTTCATTATTGAAGGAAAAATTATTATCTAAAGATCATAATGATCAGAGCAAACAGTGGCATGAAAGGCCTGCCCTAGCCAAGTCCAACTTAAAGTCAATCTTAGTTTTTGAGGGACACTCCCCAGTACTATGATTTATATATATAAACAGGGCAGATTCAAGGAATTGCACAATTGTAGTTTATCCCATGAATTATGAATTAGCAACTACACTGCCACTCAAATAATGTAATATGCATAATGGTTGTATCACATCAACATAATAATAATAATAATAATAATAATAGTCCACTCCAAATTTTATTAAACCGAAAATGGAAATTCTTTTTGCCCAATTGAGCCAGCGACGTTGCTCTATCCCTTTAATGTTGAAATCCAAACAAGGTAGCAGCAACTCCCGTCTTTTAACTTCTTTTGGTATGACGCGGCCGTGGTTCGAACCCACGACCTCCCGGTTGTGAGGCGGACGCTCTACTGACTGAGCCAACACACCGGTAATGATGTAGATAGGATCAGACGCCCCAAAATAAGGCAAATTATCAATCGAAATTTTACTGGGAAGTCCTCCGTGACATCCATTTATTTTGTGGTATAATGCAATAAATTTACTGCTCCAAATAAAACTAACAAATCCCCCCCTTACATTTATTTCTGAGGAAGTTGGAGGGGGGGGGGGGGGGGAACCATCCTGTAGCATTTATTTCTCCTTTTTGGGGGGGGGGGTAAACTTACTTGAGTTGAGACTCCAAGGCCATCTGGTCTTGTTGCTGTCTTGTCACACCAAATTTCTCAGCAACATTTTCTGACGTTATCCTGCAAGTTAAAGAAAATAAAATCAAAATTTAGATACTTATCAAGTACGCAATCATTTATTGTTTTTAAATTGAGACTTATAGCAAAATTACAAGTACAATTTATCATGGATGTATAGGTGTACACCACAATATCGGCAAAATTGTCAGTTGTAAAAATTATGTTTACATGAAATTTCCTTTTTTTTTATCAGATTATTAAACAATAATAATACGACTGGAAGGTTTACAAAATTATAGCAAAAGTACTATGAATAAATGTATACAACCTGCAGCTAAACATAAATGAAGAAAATTATTATTTCATTAGTGTTGTTCAGGAATAACATGCAATTACATTATCTTTAGAAGTTGCCAAAAAACATTTCAGTCATGTTTTAAGAAAGATATTGATGTTCTGATGTGTATAAAATGTACATGTACATGTATATATAGCCTGAATAATGGGAAGATATATATAGCCAAATGAAAATTTATTTCCTTCAGAATTTAAGAAAGTGAACTAAAGGCTTCGGTAGACAAGAAATTACAAAAGCATGTTTAATTCACAGGTCAATGAAATGTGAAAGATATTATGGTTTTCAGACTATCATGCAGTATGTCATTCTTTTTCAAACACAGCATTTGAAACAATATAATAGGAGAGGCTATAAAGTGAATATATAACTCTGTTTGTAGGTGATAAAATGCTATAACTCTTCTATTATTCTCATCATCATCATCATCACCCTCACCCTGAACCTTTATCATCATCTTCATCACTGTAATCATCATCACCACCATCACAATCATTATAATCATCATTATTATCATTAACATTAGGGAGGTTAATCATGGTCTTTTAAAGTTAAACATGAATAGTTTTAAAACTCTCCTGAAGATTTGAAAATTGTCAAGTTCTGAAATGTTATCACCCAACCAATAATATGAGCAGTGATTGGATTATTATTGCTTACCCCAATGGGGGGTCAGTCAATCATTGGTGGTATGATGTAATCATCACCATCATTATCATTAATCATCATCACCACTACCCTAATCTGCATCATGACATTTTAATCTTCAAATATGTTAAATATGAATACCGTAGTTATTAACTCTCCCAAAGCAATACAAGAATATAGGTACATGTATATGTCTTCATCAGCTCGAGATTGCCAAATAGCACGCTATTTCTGATTTGGGAAATAAGCCTGAAGTTACAAATCGTGTCTTCATCAGCTCGAGACTCGACCTCGAAACTCTCTCAAAATATTTTGCTCAGCGTTCGCACATTGTGGGATATTTTGTCAAATAGCGGGATATTGTGCAAACTAACCCAAGCTACATGTACTTTGGGATGATTATCTCGACCAAACATCCCGCTAATTGCAACTGCGGGCTGATGAAGATGCAAATTAGCTGGATAAGTTTTGATCGGGATAGTTAAAAGAGCGGGTTATTTGGCATTCTCGAGCTGATGAAGTCAGGCCTTATGAGCAATGATTGGAGTATATTTTATTTTCTTACCCCATGGGAATCAGGCAATCTTTGGTGGTCTGATCAAGCATGACTCTAGGGTTGAGGTCTTCGCCTTGGTACATCGGCGATCGGGACATGGACTCAACTCTGGATGGTGCAGAGAAAGAGAGAGAGAGAGAGAGAGGGAGAGAGAGAGAGAGGGGGGGGGAGAGAGAGAGAGAGGGAGAGAGAGAGAGAGAGAGAGGGGGAGAGAGAGAGAGGGAGAAAGAGAGAGAGAGAGGAAGAGAGGGAGAGAGAGAGATGAAGGAGGAATGAAGAAAATGAGAGGAACAAGGCAAGATGGAGAGAGAGAGATACAAAAAGAGAAAATGCAAGATAAAGAAAGAAGAGAAAAGAGGACAGAGAGGCATAGAGTGGTGGCAGGTGTATCGTACAAGAGTGGAAAAGAGACGGGACAGGGCCAGAGAGGAAATGAGAGAGAAGATGAGAGAAGGGGGAAGGAGAAGATGGGAGAAGGGGGAAGGAAAAGATGAGAGGGACAGAGAGCAAAGGAGATACATGTGAGTTGTGCATATGGGGAATAGAGACAGAAGAAGAGGAACAAAGTGAGAAGGAAAGAGAGACAGAGACAGAGACAGAGAGTCAGAGAGAGACAGAGAGAGACAGACAGAGAGAGAGAGAGAGAGAGAGATAGGGTGAAGGTAGAGAGAGACAGAGAGGTTGGAGAAAAGTGACATGTCCAGTATGTAAAAGGGATGAGGGACAAAATGAGAGGTACAGAGTGGGAAAGAGAGAAAAGGGAACGTTGAAGAGTTTGTTGTATAGAGTAGTTAGTTGTAAACAAAAAGGGAATGCAAATAAAAGAATACAATGACAAAAGAGATTATACTTCTCTGACAGAGTAAGAAACCATGATTTTATTTTATGATTAATTGAACCATGAGCAA
>JAVYIG010011272.1:0-62076 GCA_035222895.1 Strongylocentrotus droebachiensis | reverse complement strand
ATGCATTTCAGTGTTGAGCATGAGGCCATCAAAACAATGAAACTTTGTTTTAGTTAATTTAATGCAAGACTCCAGTCATATATGGGGAGAGGTTGAACAAGACTGATATGGTTCAAGGCTTCAAGCAGAAAATGCTTTGCTGTTTATGAATACTTCTTGAACATAAGTTTCTCTTGACAACTCAAAAGCTTTCCTGGCATAGCAACAGATGATGCAAAATAGATATGCCACTATGCATAGCAGTGAATTATATATTACTAACAAGGGGTTCTGGAGAGAAACGTGCATGAAATTGAACATTACTTCAGGTCAGGTTTATAGACTTCTGAGCAGTTTACAGGTCAAGGTGGGTTTTAATGTTTGTTATGTCATACATGTATGACCTACACACTCAAATGTATGACCTACATACTCCCATGTATGGGTACATACCGTACATTGAAAAATATATACATGTAAATACTTTAAAGATACAATTAACATACAGGCAGAGAGAAGGAACTTATTTTCATAGAACTATGCAAATATTACATTAAAAAGCCAAAAGGACAAAACTGCATGTAATTTTGCATAGGTTTAAGCTCTTCTGACTCTCGACAAATAATCCTATGACTTGAGTCTTTTTAGAAGGTCATACATGTATTAGTACATCTCTCTAATGCATTCTTTGTTGTAGAAGGGTGGTACTATGAAGCCCCATTGCATTCGATGAATCAACAATTTAATCCTAAATTTCACCTTCTTTGGTGCAGTGCCAAGGAACGGGGAGCATGCACAGGCAATGAGGAACTGTGTAGGTATTATTCAGTTTCATTACAATTATTGATTAAATGTGAAACTGAAATTCCTGACTAATTTTCAACCTGAGAAAGGGTGAGGGAAGTAAGGTGAAAAGAGCCCCTGTCATGATCACAAATTAAGAATAATGATGATAACTTGGTCTACGTAAAAAAAATTTAAAAAAAGGGATTGTGCTCACTGAATTATGAACCTTCAGCACAAATTTTCTCTAATTGAATACATCTTCTATTATAGACAGAGATAAGTGTTACCATGTTTGAATGTGACCAGCTCTTAATAATCTCTTGGAAATACCAAATGCTAGTAAATGACATTTTCATTATTCTAGATCAAATATTGCAATAGGTTGTTTGTTTGTTTGTTTGTTTGTTTGTTTTATTTATTCACCATGTAAAATAACTGTTTACAGATAATAGAATACAGTGGGTTACATTGATATATAATACATAGTAGGAACAATGCATAAACAAAAAATGTTTGAAGCGCAACGTCCCTAAGTAACATAGTTGATAATTATTAGGTAAAAATAGAACATGGCTTAAAATAAGACATTCGTTACAAAAATAAAACAAAATACAAAAATCATGCCCCTTAACATATTTGAATAACAAGCAAAAACAATGAAATACACATTACCTCTTCTTGACATATTTAGCACTATACAACATGAACCTCAAAAGTTAACGATTATATTTTAAGAGAAATGATTCCTTCATTTTCTTTTTAAATAACATAATGGTATTACAAGCTCGTATTTCAGGTGGCAAAGCGTTCCAAATGTCAGGACCTACATATCTAATTGATCTTTGGGCTAAGGCGCTCCATGGTGTAAACAAATGGAAATCGGAAGAATGTCTGGTTGGGTAGTTGTGTTGAATGTCTCTATTTAGAGTGAAATCGTTACAAAATGATAAAGGCAGTTCTTTTTTATTAAGTCGGTACATGAACACTGCAATTTGCATATTATGAATATCAGTAACCTTCAGAGTTCTCAATTTGAAAAATAATGGGTCAGTATGATCAAAGTACCCAGAGCCACAACAAAGTCTCATGGCTCTCTTTTGCAATCTAAAGATACCATCAGTATTTAATCTATTAATAGCCCATACAATGTTACAGTAAGAAATATGTGAATGAATGAAAGAATTGTAAATAATGAACAAAATACTAAGTGGAACAAAAGGCTTTAACTTGTACATAACACCAATATAACGAGACAAAACTCGAGAAAGATCACGTACGTGTTCATGCCAAGACAGGCACTCATCAATATAAATGCCTAGGAATTTGGTGTTTTTCTTTTGTTGAATGGAGATGCTATCTATCTTTAATGACACATTAGTTTCTTCAGTATGAGCACGAGTTTTAAAGTGGATGAAGTTAGTTTTACCCAAATTCAACGATAATTTATTGCATTTAAACCAGTTAGATAATTTTGGCAATTCAGTATTTAGTGTTTGAACAAGACTCTCTAGGTTGGAATTAGAGCAAAAAATATTAGCGTCATCAGCAAATAATATATATTGTAGTAAGGAAGAGACATTAGAAATATCATTAACATAAATCAAAAAAAGAAGCGGACCTAAAATAGAGCCCTGGGGCACGCCATACCCAACTGATGACATGGTCAATTTGGCATTATTAAATATTGTATATTGACTTCTACAAGAAAGGTAACTACGAAACCAATTTAAAGATATACCACGAATCCCATAATGGTAGAGCTTGTGTAGAAGTATGTCATGATCTAGGGTATCAAATGCCTTACTTAAATCCATGAAAACCCCTATAACATGCTCGTGTTTGGCTAAGGCAGATGATACCCTATCATATAATTTAATAATAGCAAATTCTGTTGAATGAAATTTCCTGAATCCATACTGATCATTATTAAGTAAACTGTTGTCAGTCAAAAATGTATATAGTCTATTATAAACGAGTCGTTCTAATATTTTAGAAAAAC
Source organism: Strongylocentrotus droebachiensis (assembly GCA_035222895.1). Taxonomy (NCBI): domain Eukaryota; kingdom Metazoa; phylum Echinodermata; class Echinoidea; order Camarodonta; family Strongylocentrotidae; genus Strongylocentrotus; species Strongylocentrotus droebachiensis. Next base: position 59,312 of record JAVYIG010011272.1, on the reverse strand, counting down.
ATGAAAGTATTGAGATAGGCCGATAATTACTAAATGAACTAGCATCGTTGTTGATTTTACAGTTATCAATGCTTCAAGCCTCTCTAAGGGTTAGGAGCCCCCAAAATTTGATGGCCAAATTTCAATTCTATTGTATGGAAGTAGGAGAAGGCATCATTTAACACAAACTTCTGCAGGATTTTCCAAATAGTTGTGTTTGAAGAAAAATATTGATGAAAGAGTAAATAATTTGGGTTTTCTGTTGTATGCCGAATACTAAAATTTTGCATTCTTTCATTAAAGGTAATACAAAGTTTTGGGAAATTTTGAAAATTGGGTGGATAGTGAATCTTTACAATTTTTATATATTTAGATGCCCCTGTGGATGTTCAAGTTCAAGTTCAAGTTCAAGTTTATTCAAACCAATCAAACACAACATTTTACAATCAATTGACACAAAAGAAATAAAAAACATGATAGGTTTGGGACCCCGGAGAAGCAGAGCTTGTGATAAGGGGCCCCTTAAAAGGTACATAAACAAAAACAAAATAACAGTATTTAGAATAACCGATGACAAAAACATATTTACAATGATAACTAATGAGTAAATATGGGAACAGAAAAAAAGATAACACACATACACATACACACCCACGCACACACACACAGACACACCCACATACACACATACACACATGGCTTTCCAGGATTTACTTTAACATATTTTGTAATCTCTCAAAAAGATATTCTCGACATGTATGTTTAAACATAGGTAGTGTTGGACTGGATCTGATGTTTTGTGGCAACTTATTCCATTCTTTGATACAATTAATTACAAAAGAGTTCGTAGCAGTTTGTGTTCTCGCAAACGGCTGATGGATAAGATTTCTCTGACGTGTGTTGTACGAATGGACAGTCGAATTAACAATAAACGCATCTTTTAAAAATGAATTATTTTGAGCAGATTGAGATTTGTACATGAATATCAAACAATTCATGGAGACTAATGTATTATAAGCACTAAAAAAATTAACCCCTAAAACAGTTCTGTTTTCGAGAAAAATTGAATATAAAAATTTACCGGTGCTCCCGGTAAATTTTGATAAATTTCAAATAGCGCCTACGGCCGTACAATGGTAGCTGCGACCATGAAAATCTCAGAATATGTAGCTTTGATATATAATTTCCAAACGGGAATAGCTAATCGGTCGATTTTAGTCAAGAAACATTGTTTCATTGCTAAATTAATATCTTGACCTTGAGAGGGCGCTATACAACATAAAGAGTTTATTATTTATAATTTCATAACTTTAGACTCGATTTTAACCGGGACAACGATCAACGAATATTGTAGGAACGCATATGCTTCCAATATGTTAATTTGAACCAAATTCATGACCCCACACCAAAACTTTGTAATACCTTTAATATTTGTCTTTAAACATATTTGTTTTGAAAACCCTTGCACAAGTAAGTGTTTAATGACATCCTCGTTCACGTCATTATAACTTTCGGTCGCCGCTGAAGTTTTAGCCCGGAGTTAAAATTTGGGCGGCGCCTGGCTCACTTTTCACTCACCGCCCAAAATACGCTCGGTGCCTGGGTGGTCGCCGCCCGGGCACCGACCTAATCGCTGGGCGATGCCTAATTCCAGCAGCGACCGAGCAGGCTACTGATCGGTCGGTCGCTGCTCTGATTTGTGACCATAGCTTTATAGCCCTGTACTATCCTTAACCCCGGACTATTGTTTTTGGCTTTTCACACACGCTGTTTTTAGTCCCGTACTAGCGCCTATTCCGGAATAAGAAAATTCACGCTGTTCTCACTGCAATTCGTTAACCCTGGATATCGTGAATGTTATGATTGGACATACTTCGCATCTGGCCAGCTGCGATACGCTCCATTGCGTAGCACCGGACTATTTTTCGTTTCTGTTCTCATTCATTTGCTTGGCACCGCAATTGCGGGGTTAGCAGGAGTTAGCACCACAATTGCGGGGTTAGCCCTGCTATTTTGCAGGGTTAGTTAACCCCGTACTATAGGTGGGGTTAGCCAACTTTAGCCCACTTTGGTAAAAGCCAGTCTGAACAGAAAGTGGAATAGGCTTAACCCCGTACTTTAGGTGGGGCTAAGACCTCCCCTTAACCCCACCTATAGTACGGGGTTAAGCAAAATTTTGCCAGTGTGAAAACAGTAATAGGGGCTTCCAACACTTTAGGGGGCTTTAAATTACATCTGAGACCTAGCTGCATCAAATAAGTAATAATTTACCTTTATTAAAGAGATGATAAACACCTGTCTTCTATTTTGATGTTGTTCATCATTAACTCATCGTGTACATGTAGCGAGGGACCGGTTTCATGCAGGTGTGAGGATGAAACATGCAGAACTGAAACAAAAGGAAAAAAAGGATAAATATTCTACACAGGACTTTATTTCATGTTTTAGTATATAATGATATCATTAATATCAAAGCATGTAAGCACAAAACTATGAATCATCTTAGTCCATCTCATAGAATAATTGAAGATTATCAAATTGCTTTGAGCAGAGATAGAATTTATACCAAAGGTAAGCTCAAATCTATATCAAGGAAATCTTTTGTCTTGTGATACAAAACCCTAATAATTATCCAAAACTGCAATTCTTGAGATTCACTTCATCAAAAATATTGAAAATAGATTTCTGCCAAAATATTTCTGCGAAAAAATAACTCTATTTATATATCTTTTCCATGAACATTCAGTTGTACAACAATTTTGTGACTTAATGTTTTCGCGATTTGGAGTAGATCAATTGCTTTTTTTAAAGGCACAAAATGTTCGTGAATTAAACATTATATATTTATTAAATCAAATCTCATGATGATATCAGAAACATATAAACACATATTACATGTACATATTTAGAAGACCATATTACAGTTGGGCCCAAAAATTTACATACACTTGGAAGAAAAACAGTTTATTTACATTTTCATAACTGCACTCATTCCTATCAGGAGTCACATACCCGTATATAAATGCTTTAGATTGATTTGTGATGTACATGTACATGTATGCATTCCTAATGTGAAAATATAGCAGGAATTATAGTGAAGTTGTGATAATCTACATTGCTTTTCTTTCAGATGTATATAAACTTTCAGGCCCAACTGAATATGAAAGGGTCCTGAAATTGAACAAATAAAACTACAAAGATTAAAGAGTAGATTAGTTTAGCAATATTAGCTATTCAAATAAATTGTTTATCCATTTTTTTTATTGCAATTACATACATTGAATGTTCTCATTGTCATAGTTACTAGTATAAACCCCCAATATTATGAAGAGGATTTGGACATCTAGCAATCTCTATAGGCCTACATGTACAGCTGTACATGAAAACTGTACAAATGAATATCATATGGATTTGTGACGTATAATACTAGGGCTCTACCTTACACACACTTTAAATCCTGAAGGACTTACAAAATGAACTATACGCATGGTTTATTTTAATCATGTTATAATGATACGGCCTTGTGAACATAATCTTCACTGCCTTGTCATAACTCTATCAGATGATTGCGTGGTGAGGTGGGTCTCTCATCAGGCTTTGTAAAGTCAACTTGGCTCAAGGGTGAAATATATTTAGCAATATTCTATTTCGGTTGTCTTTTGTATGGTAGTATCACACGCACATTATAGGTTGGAAGCACAATCCCTTGTCAGACCATGTGTGTAACAGCGTCTGCGCTGAGAGACTATACTGACTGCACTGTCTACGTACTGCACACCACATAGGCTCTGTACTTAAGCTGTACTTGATACAGCCAGAGACTGACAGAGTTAGGCTCTGCTCAAGGCTTTAGGGAATTGTGGTAAAGCATCAAATTAGAGTCATGAGCATTCAGGCTAGTATAACATTGTACAAAAAACACTGTGAATATAATAAAGGACAAGTAAAAGGACAAAATCTTCCCTCAATAATTGCTGTGGTAGACAAAGGAACATCCCTTCACTGCTATTATGTAAAAACGTGTAGAACAGGTGTCACATGCATATTCACTTTTTTACATAATAGCAGTGAAGGGATGTTCCTTTGCTGAGGAACTGTATATTTTGTCCTCTTTCTTTGTCCGTCATGTTCATAGTGAAAGCACCCTTCCTACTAATCAGTAGATATTTACATCTATTTTTAATTGAAGGTAATGAAGTCAAAAGTCGAAACATGCGGAAATCCTAAAGCTTTACAGTAACTTGGTATTGTATATTCCTCAGTGAATGTTATTCATGAACTTGATTTATCTAGGTCACAAGAGACACTAAAATGACTCCATACACAATTAAGACACAGGTGTCAACAGGGTTTCTGTATCTCAAGCAACATACCTTCTCAAGAAATGGCAAAAGGTTGACAGAAGCTATATGAGAGTCAACTACAGTGACTCAGTATCATTGTCTAAGGTTGATGAAAATACTGCTTAAATTTTGTATGAAATGTTACTTATTATATTCCTTCTACTGTACTACACCTCTAACATGCAAACAAATCCTGAAAAAAAAAATCTTAAACCACAAAGATATCTATGGTATTCTTTGAAGGTGTCACTGTGCGACACCCTCTAACAGTAAATTCTCCCAGCCATTTTTGAATTTTAATTCCAAACCGTTTTCCATTAAAAAAACACATCAGACAGGCTTTTAAAAGTCTGTCAACATTTAAATGTCTGGAATGGTATATAGAGCTAATTCATTGCTTTGAGACGATTAACATCCACCTAAGATGTAATTGAATTGTAATAATATAGTTGGGGGAATTAAGGAATCGATCAGATCAGATCAGTTTTCCCAATTTTTATCATTAACAGGTGTTTTTACTCAAACTGTCAGATTATCTTTAAATGTATATATCTAGCATTGAAGTCACTACCAAATTTCCTTTAATCCAGCAATATGCTACATCAATTACAGAATGCAGAAATGATCAGCAACTATGATTTAGAGGAAAATATGCGGATATCCTTGAAGCTTTATTGTAACACTTGGTATTAATTGGCTATTGCATATATTCCTCAGTGAATGTTATACATGAACTTGATTTATCTAGGTCACTAACATGCAAGGCACAGGTTAAAACACCACATCCTTCTCGTGCAATTACTCATTGTTAAAATAAATGAATTAACAGTGACTTTAACACTCTTCTGGCACCTAATATGATCCCCTAAAGCTTTCTTACATGTAGTTTGTTACACTAAAGGAATGAACTTGATCTGATCTAGCCTAGCTAGGCCATAAAATAAAATGACTCCATATACACAATGAAGGCACAGATTTCAAACCTCATTCTTCTCAATTTATTTGGTGTCAATCATTTTAAAGACATTCAAATTTGTCCAAAATCTGAGCACTTGAATGGAAATCACATTCAAATATGTTTTATTAAAATTATTATAAAAAAAAGAAAAATAAGGAAAAAAATGGGAAAGTCACATTGAGGGAACCCTAGGTTTTCACCTTTCTCAATTGTTAGTTTGAAGAGAGTTTATTTTGTAGCTTTATCAACAAAACTGATGTTGTACATGGAGATGGTGCACAAATGAAAGCTTCTACAATTTGTGGTGGCATTGATCATCTGTTCCAAACAATCAAGAGGGAAAAACATTATTTCAAATTTCTCTTTCATTCCAAGATCTTTGAGAATACAATGAAATTTGCTTTAGTGACCACCTGTCTATATTTTCTGTTTTAAGAACACTTTAGTTCCACTATGCTACATGTAGTTCTAAAATGTTACTTAAAGGATATTTTCTCTCATACAGTACTACATGAGATGATAGAATATGATTCTCTTTCCTTATGAACAGGGTTTCTGCATTTCAAGCAACCTTCTCAAGAAGTGTCAAACGGTTGACGTACATGTACAAGAGCTTACAAAGATATGAGAGTGAACTGCTAGCATAATCCATCAATGCTACTACAATTACAGAATGCAGAAATGAGATATGATAGTAAATGCACTCAAACAGGTGAAGGATCAACAACTACGATTTAAAGATCAGAAAAGTAAGAAATTCTTACCCCAATCAGGATCATTTCAAGGTTTGTTGTTTGTCTCAAAATAAATTGTGTAGATTGACCAAAACAGATTCCAAAGCAAGTGTCAAGTTTATTCCCCAAACAAGACTGAATTTCAATGAATGTAATTTCCACAGCTAATGATAATGATGCACCAATGAATTACTGTTAAGGTATACCGGTACTAGGAGGATATGATGCAGATAATAGGGGAAGTCCCTCTCAGACCAATACAAGATAATCAATGTTTATATGAGGTTAATGATTAACTTTGATTAATCTCTAATAAGAACAGCTGTCCACATCAATACGGATTAGAAAGAAATAATCTTTCACATTCATGTCTTTTATCCTTCACAGCATATACTACTGGCGAACCAGAAACAATATATATTAAAAGTTCACAACTTTTGCAAGGTGTTAAGATTCATGACAGTTTTATAACACAAAATAATTGAATTACAACTATAACTTAATTTTTGTGATCAATTTTTTTGCCACGAAAATCACTCTCATTAACAATTCATGAGAGTTTCATATCACAATTTTTCTTCCAGTTTAACAGTAATAATGGGGAAGTGTTGTAGTCGGGTGGTTTAAGCACTTGACTTGAAATTCAAAGGTCATGGTTCGATCCCTGACACAGCACTAATGTCCTTTGGCAAGGCATTAATCTACATTTGCCACTCAATACCCAAGAGAGAAATGGGGACCCAGCAGGATGACGAAAGAATTTGTGATAGTAATTCCTATGCCCTCACGGTGACCATATGGTAACAATACTCCCCAGGGAGTGGAGATGGTGCACATTGTGCGTGCATGAATCTGATGACCAGCGTAATAATATTTGTAAAGCGCTAAGAGATGATATACCATAATAAGCACTATATAAATCTTAATCATTGTATTATTTTTTGGAGCAACAACAAAAATAGATAAAGTATATGAATAACACCCTTCTGTCTCTGCAGCAGACCATACCAGGTATGTAAAGGTACCTGTAACCCTGAATTTTCCCCAAAAATGTAATTCATGTAAATAATAATACTTTTTCAATTCAATTTTCAATTCAGAACAAATATAACATAACATTAACACATTGCATTAAAATAATAATATAAACATAAAAATGGAGGGATATACATGTACCCTTAATAAGCAAGTTGCTTTGTATACAATATAAAATTTACAACTTTGTCAGGGAATTTTCATAACATTTAAGAGAATTATAAAACAGCAAAATCATATATATTGCCACTCTCTATCCAGATTTTTGAATTTCCAAACATTCTTCAATAATGGATGCCCTAGGGCTCGGCTCCACTGAGAGCACAAAAATACACTGTCTGATAAAACAGACTACCGGGTAAATATAATCCCTACTTGAAGAGATGATCCCTAAATTGACAACACATTCAACTTCAATTCGATCACTGCATTTGTCATAACTCGCAACAGCTTTAATGGGTGTTAAAACACAACAGATATGGATGGCATTATAATCTACTTTCAATTATGCAATAGTTTAATTTGGGGCACAGTAAAGCCATAATACAGTATTGTGACCCAATAGATTAGTTCTTTAAAGTATTATGGTATTTTCTAATAATGTCAAAACTTGCAATCCCAAATAGAAACCAACTTAGTGCGTGACACAATTTGAGGACAATATGACTGCTAAATTGACAATTTCCACCTACGTACTTTACCTCATAGGTTTATAAAATAAGAGCAATTTGGGACCAATTCCGATGAAAAAATTGAAACAGCATCAAATTGTTTAGACCACATGACGTAAACCAATTTATAAAAATGCACAAAATACAGGAAGCCAGAAATCTAGATAGCATCAACTATGGAGCTAGCTGTAACACAGCGTTCAGGCTACCGGAATTCATTGTATATCTATACAAGAAAGTAATACGATAAGTAATTACTCTTTTCCTAGTCTAAACGCAGTATAGGAGATATATCGTATAATGAAACGTAGTACAGCGATATGTTTGAGCACTGTTTCAAAAGATAACTCAGTAGTAGTGTGAACGATATTTACTAATAGTATAAATGGGTACTGATGATCGGCCAGCTGTTATATCAATTGACCTCATCAAAACTTCTTTCTTTATGTGATATTGTTCTGTAATATACTGTAGCTTCATATACATTCAAATCTGTTCTTATCCGATAGATTTTAAATGGAATGGAGTCATGAAGCTTTGTTACAATGAATCACAGCAAAAACTTCATGAAAAGTCAAGAAAATTCTAGAAACTTTCAAAAAAATGCTGATATAAAATAAATCACTGATATTTCATATCATCTACATTCATATTTTGTCATACGTGTCAACTTTGTGCCAGAACGTAGGTTATCATATAATTTGTAACAGTCTACAGGTGTATGCAACTGAGCATCCTGCAGTATACGTCTCCCACTTCTATTCCATGTCTAGCAGCTTCACTTTCTACTGGAGAAGGATTAATTATTGAGGTGATAATCCGATCCTTATCTTGTAAGCCTATCCTTACAGTGTAAGTCCTAAACCTTGCATTAATTACCTTCGGATTAATCTGTTTCTCCCACCCTCTCCCTAATTCAATGAAATTTGGATTTGAATTTGGAGGGTGTGGGGGGGGGGGGGAGGGGAGCTGCAATGGGAACCATTTATATAGCCCTTCCAAAAGCCTAAGACGAACTCACTTTCAATAAAATTTGGTTTTGGAATGTTAATTAAGCCCCTCCTAAAGCTTCAGAAATTATATTAATTAGTTTGGCTTAATCTGTTTCCTCCCATCCTCATTCCAATTCAATGACATATGGTTTGGGAGAATGTACGGCACTGATCTAAAAGCCCAAGACCTGACTAGATTAATTGGCTTGATAAGTTATGACATTTCAATCCCAATCCAATGACATTTGGTTTTGAGAAAGTTTCTTCACAAAGCCCAAGCCAGACTTGAGATTAGTTTAACTTTGCTTCACACGTTTCTCCATCCCCACCCTCTTTGAATCAACATAGGTTTGGGGAACCAACAAACCAAAACAAGTTTTTTAGCCACTCCAAACAATTCAGACAGACAAGTAGGCCTATATAGTAACATCTGTGTTCTTAAAGTACATCTAAATACCTCTAAGTTCTAAAGATATAATTTCTATATCTTCATCTGCAAACTTTTTGTATGCAGAAGAAAGACAAATTCAACCACTCAACTTTCTTGGTCCACAGAATACATCAATTCTTTGGTTGTTAAAGGTATTACAAAGTTTTGGATAATTTTGAAAACTGGCTGGATATATAGTGTTTCTTTACAATTTTGATATATCTGGATGCCCTTATGGATGTTTTATAAGCACTAACAAATTTAGCCCCTAAAATACTTCTGCTTTCGAGAAAAATTGAATATACAAATTTACCGGTGCTCCCGGTAAATTTTGATAAATTTCAAATAGCGCCTATACGACCATACGATGGTAGCTGCGACCATGAAAATCTCAGAATATGTAGTTTTGATATATATATTCCAAACGGTAATAGCAAATCGGTCGATTTTATTCAAAGAACATTGTTTTATATAGCTAAATTAATATATTGACCTTGAGAGGGTGCTATACAACATAAAGAGTTTATAGTTTACAATTTCATCACTTTAGACTTGATTTCGACCGCGACAACGATCACTGAATAGTGTCGGATCGTATATGCTTCCAATATGTTCATTTGATCCAAATTCATGACCCCATACCAAAACTTTGTATTAACTTTAACTATCAGAAACTATTTTGTGAATTTTGTGAACTTCACCAATGGTCAATACAGTATACTTAAAACATAAATAAATCACCATTCTGAATTTTGCAATTTGTGACATTTTTTTGCAATGAAAATGGTCAGTGCTTATGGAGCAACAGTGAAGGGTTTCAAAGTATACATGTACACCTATACATGTATGTTTTCTTCTTCTGATGTACTTGTGTTAATTGGTATTTTTCTTCAGGGATGGGGGTTGAATACCGTTAATCCATCTACCATGACCCACTCATTGGCTTCCTATAGCGAGTAAATAAAAAGCACAAAAGATGCCTTGTTCTCTTTTGATTGAACAGGCAAACCTTGTAGACACATAAACTTTGTGACAATTATGTTTCCTTGGTGTAGATATGCATCAGAAGGTTGTTTTCTGTCAAAAAGAGCACTTTTCAACAAACACGAAAGGCAGAAAATGCTTGAATTTCTTTAGAATTAAAACTAAGATGTACATGTAGTAAGTTTAAAAACTGTGTTTGTGCAAGTACACAAAGTAAAAAAAACATACAGTATTTAAAGTAGATACAATATTGAATCAAGCAAGAATCTACAATGGAGTTTTGATGTGATCAGAAGCTACTCTATATTCTATAAACATAGATACTCATTGCAAAATAATTGGATGAATACATTTCCTTGTAATGGCTAAAAATATAGGTAACGGACATATGACAGGTGAAACATAACAGGCATGACACTTGTGTCTACCAGTACTCGACCCCTATGCATGTAGCTAATTGCATACATTCAATGTGTCATGGAAAGCTCTCATGAATCCTTAATCATATAACCAATCATATTGACCAAGGAAATTGCCACATTTTACCCTAATTTGTTTGTTTGTTTGTTTGTTTGTTGTTGTTGTTCTTTTGTTTTTTTGGGGGGGTGAGAAAGTCTTGCCTAAAAGTACAAATCCACTTAATATACCATTCATAGTGAAGAGCTTTTGGAGCACTTTTGTTTGATACCAAATCTGTCACAGTGGAAAGTTTATTTCTGGAGTTATTGCCAAGTTTATGACTTTTAGCTAGCAAATATTTTTCATGTAATTGCCCTTATCCAAAGGTTCATGCCAGGGTTTTGTAATTCCAAAGGTTTGACACAAAATAAGGTTCAAAATTCTGAAAATTAAATGGATTTCCCCCCTTAACTTTTGGCTTACATGTACATATACCTTTGGAAATAGAAGGGTATGTTAATTAATACAAGAGTATGTACATATGTACGTTACTCCCCCCCCCCCCCCTGATAAAGGCCTAGATCTATAGGTGTAAATGCTCATTGACAGCAAGTTTGTAAACTTGCAATTAACACTATGGTAATTAGATCAATCACAGCTACCTTATATGAACTATATATCAAGCATGTTGATCAGTGCAAGCATGGATCTAACACGGTTCAAGACTGAAGTGATGAAATGTAGAAACCACAATTTAATTGAGTAGAACGTCTTAATTGGCGTAGAGATTGCATGCTTGCATGTACATGTATTATGAACAGGAAGATCTCTCATGTACCTACACAATTTAACAACTGTATTATTCATTTCATACCCCTTGTAAATTTGATGTTTTTTGTGTTTTTCATAACTCAAGAATAAAGGGTGGACTGGTTAAATTTGGGCCTAAGTTGCTGAATATTTGTAGATGTAAGGTTTAATATGTCACATTCTCAAGAAACATAAATCGGGATAAATCAATATTTCACATACTTAAAAATAAAAAAAATTACAAAACTGAGTCAGGCCACGGGAAAGACACATACGGTAGTTGATCTCGTCAGTTTCACACTCCCTTTAAATTCTCTGTCTAGACTTATCAACATTAATATTTTACAGGGCATACATTTATAGTCATGAACTTTGGAATACATGCACTCTATTGGTATAATTATATATAACAAAACATTATATGCAATTAAAAAATTGTTTCTTCGTGGAATAGCATCCTTCCTGATAAACAAGTAAACATTATAATTTGACGTCCATGGTGTGATGGAATTCTTTTGTTTTGTTTATCTTGAACATAAATTTTAAACTTTTTGTCAGTGTTCACATCATTGTAAAAGTAGGCCTATACTCTGCTACTATTTGATACACTGTGTACACTTTATTGGCTCATCTACTTTTATATTTTTGACTTTGATGTTTTATGGTTACATTTATATGTTATATGTTATGTTATCCATTTATGTTTTAAACATGATAATAGGGACTTTTTGATTTGCGTGGACGTGGACGTGTGACTTCCTTTTAAGGCACTGTTAGTGCCTTAAAAGGATGTCACACGTTGCAGTCTACGTTCTCGTCGTGCAAATCGAAAAGTCCCTATTATTAGTCTTCAGACTACAATCATGATTCATATAATATGAATATTCATCTTTTATAGTACAGTATATCAATAAAAATTATAAAAAAATTGGAAAATTAGTTGAAATACATGTGTTAAATTATATGACTTATCGGTATGCCCTTTTGACTCTTAGCAGATGTTATTCAAGGAATTTAATCCTGTAAATGTACCGTATATGAAGTATATAGAGTTCAAAATATCATACTGTTTACCTGGGTCAAGAGAGGCAACTCTAGATGAAATGCTGGATTGAAAAGTTAAAGAGTATTTTTGAAATAAAAACCCTACATACATACATGTATCACCTGTTTAAGGCCAGAAAGGTATTAACACTATGTTAAACTATATACATTAAAACTCTTCTGGCCCTAAACAGACATCATACAGGCCTTTCATTTGGGTCATTGGGAACACCAGTGTTTCACCCTCAAATAATTAGACTAAAACCTCACTTCAAATTCACAAAAGCTGAACTTTATAGCCATGATATTGTTTTCATACACCTCCGCATCACGGGACCATGACCAGATAAATTTAGCTACAAATACTGCTTATTTGTTATTGAGGGAACCACCCTCTATAATAGCACGGTGTTACCTGATAATATTGACATTTCTTCGAGAGTAAACAGCCAAACTTCATGTGATCGAGCACTCCCTTTTATGTGAAGCTCTTTTTTGGTGGTTCTTCAAGTAGATGGGGAAAGTGTCAACCCTTTTCTTATGTAAATTGCATGAAAAAAATAGATGACAAAGAACTTGCATTCATAACACAGTAACCTGTTGCTAGGATTAGGAACGGTTCCGTTTGAAGATGCTGTATTTATGCTACGCCTGAATGCCTGATTCATTTACATGTAAATGCTGGGTTCTAATTTCTAAATTCTGCACTGTATCAAATTTACGACAAGTCTTGTATTTATGTAATTCTAAATTTCTTTCCTTTTATAATTCTTTTTAATTCAACATAAAATCAATTTGATTTTTTAATTAAAGTAGTCTTCTATTTTTATGTGATAAGGTACATGTACATGTTCATGTTGTACTTAAAATGCAACACTAACAAGTTTCATTCATTTAAAGATTTTGGGTCCAGGTTTAAACTTAATAAAGAGATGAAGTTATCTGTGCATACAATCATAACTACCGGTATGATTAATTCAAAATTTGATCTATCAAAACGTTATTTCTTCCAATCATGTTAGGTTTTGTTAGGTTTCTATTGGGGATCTAGCTGTAATGTAGGTTTCAGTCTAAAGTTTCAGTTACATCTGTATCTGCAGTGTACATCTTGTTGACAAAACCAGGATTTGACAGAGAATCTGGTGTAGCAACAGCTAATCTATCTAAACAAATTTACACCTATCACCATGAGAATACCAAATCATGCAAGTGAGATAGATCATATCATTAGTAGACAAAATCTCATAGGACTATATAGGGGTGGATTCCTAGATTTTAGAGCAGTGAAAAAAATACACGGGGACTCAGGGCGAATTTGCCCCCGAAATACCCAAAAGAGCCCCCGAAAATCAGAAAAGAGCCCCCGTAAATTTGCAGAGTTGAATGCAAAACAAATTTTAGAGTGTTATTTTTATGCAGGAAAGCTTGAAAACTAGCCCCCGAAAAATAAATATTATTTTTTTCCCTGGAGATAGATCATATCATTAGTAGACAAAATCTCATAGGACTATATGGGGTGGATTCCTAGATTTTAAAGGTGGGATGGGGGTGAACAATTATCTGACTACAACAAACACAGGTTATAAATCACAATTAGAAGGGGGCAAGGGGCACATTTTTAAGGGGTTCTACATGTATACTAGAGGTATGCTATAATATGTAATAGGGTTTCATGTGGGAAGGGGGGGGGGGCAGAGGGGAACAGGCAGGTTATCCAGGACATTTTAGAAGAGAACCGTGTCAGTTTTTATATCAATGACTACACTGTATTTACAGGAATTTGTATCTTAAACAGGTTAAAGAGGACTGACCAACATTTTTTGTCTATTAATTGTGACATCATCAAAAACCACAAAGGTGTAATTACATGCAGTTAAAGTTCATCAAAAAGTTCATGTTACAAAACATGCAAAGTCATATCACATCTAGGGTGCGTTCAATCGAATTTTCGAAGCTAGAATCACAAACATGAATCACAATTCAAAACGCCGTTACAAAAAGCAAGGTCACTGCGGTTTGCGTTCAAGCGATTTTTCATCAACGCTGATTCTAGCTCATTGCGAGCGAAACCACTGCGCATCACACTGCGCAGAATGGCCCAGGAACTTCGGCGCGCGCTTTCTGGAATTGTTTACGGCCGACTGTCGACTGCTGTTTTGAGCATAGATCGCAATAATAAGACAAAGAATGAGAAGGTGATAGAAGGAAGAAACAAAGAATAACATAAGGAAAGACAGAAAGATAAAGTCGATAGAATAATTAAAACAAAGAATAACATAAGAGAAGGTGAAAGAAGGAAGAATCGAAGAATAACATAAGGAAAGACAGAAAGACAGAAAGAGAGAGTGATAGAATATGCTTAAAACAAAGAATTACATAAAAGGTGATAGAAGGAAAAAACAAAGCATAACATAAGAATAGAAGGAAGAAACAAAGAATAACAAAAGAGAAGGTAATAGAAGGAAAAAACAAAGAATAACATAAAAATAGAAGGAAGAAACAAAGAATAACATAAGGAAAGACAGAAAGAGAATGTGAAAAAGGAAGGAACAAAGAATGACATCAGGAAGAACAGAAAGAGAAAGTGATAGAATGATTAAAACAAAGAATAACATAAGAGAAGGTGAAAGAAGGAAGAATCAAAGAATAACATAAGGAAAGATAGAAAGAGAAAGTAACAGAATGATTAAAACAAAGAATAACATAAGAGAAAGTGATAGAATTATAAAAACAAAGAATAACATAAGAGAAGATGATAGAAGGAAGAAACAAAGAATAACATAAGGAAAGACAGAAAGAGAAATTGATAGAATGCTTAAAACAAAGAATTACATAAGAAAAGGTGATAGAAGGAAAAAACAAAGAATAACATAAGTATAGAAGGAAGAAACAAAGAATAACATAAGGAAAGACAGAAAGAACAAATGATAGAATGATAAAAACAAAGAATAACATAAGAAAAGGTGATAGAAGGAAAAAAAACAAAGAATAACATAAGTATAGAAGGAAGAAACAAAGAATAACATAAGGAAAGACAGAAAGAACAAATGATACAATGATAAAAACAAAGAATAACATAAGAAAAGGTGATAGAAGGAAAAAAAAACAAAGAATAACATAAGAATAGAAGGAAGAAACAAAGAATAACATAAGGAAAGACAGAAAGAGAAAATGATAGAATGATAAAAACAAAGAATTACATAAGTATAGAAGGAAGAAACAAAGAATAACATAAGGAAAGACAGAAAGAGCAATTGATAGAATGCTTAAAACAAAGAATTACATAAGAAAAGGTGATAGAAGGAAAAAACAAAGAATAACATAAGTATAGAAGGAAGAAACAAAGAATAACATAAGGAAAGACAGAAAGAACAAATGATAGAATGATAAAAACAAAGAATAACATAAGAAAAGGTGATAGAAGGAAAAAAAACAAAGAATAACATAAGTATAGAAGGAAGAAACAAAGAATAACATAAGGAAAGACAGAAAGAACAAATGATACAATGATAAAAACAAAGAATAACATAAGAAAAGGTGATAGAAGGAAAAAAAACAAAGAATAACATAAGAATAGAAGGAAGAAACAAAGAATAACATAAGGAAAGACAGAAAGAGAAAATGATAGAATGATAAAAACAAAGAATTACATAAGTATAGAAGGAAGAAACAAAGAATAACATAAGGAAAGACAGAAAGAGCAATTGATAGAATGCTTAAAACAAAGAATTACATAAGAAAAGGTGATAGAAGGAAAAAACAAAGAATAACATAAGTATAGAAGGAAGAAACAAAGAATAACATAAGGAAAGACAGAAAGAACAAATGATAGAATGATAAAAACAAAGAATAACATAAGAAAAGGTGATAGAAGGAAAAAAAACAAAGAATAACATAAGTATAGAAGGAAGAAACAAAGAATAACATAAGGAAAGACAGAAAGAACAAATGATACAATGATAAAAACAAAGAATAACATAAGAAAAGGTGATAGAAGGAAAAAAAACAAAGAATAACATAAGAATAGAAGGAAGAAACAAAGAATAACATAAGGAAAGACAGAAAGAGAAAATGATAGAATGATAAAAACAAAGAATTACATAAGTATAGAAGGAAGAAACAAAGAATAACATAAGGAAAGACAGAAAGAGCAAATGATAGAATGATAAAAACAAAGAATTACATAAGAAAAGGTGATAGAAGGAAAACACAAAGAATAACATAAGTATAGAAGGAAGAAACAAAGAATAACATAAGGAAAGACAGAAAGAACAAATGATACAATGATAAAAACAAAGAATAACATAAGAAAAGGTGATAGAAGGAAAAAAAACAAAGAATAACATAAGAATAGAAGGAAGAAACAAAGAATAACATAAGGAAAGACAGAAAGAGAAAATGATAGAATGATAAAAACAAAGAATTACATAAGAAAAGGTGATAGAAGGAAAAAACAAAGAATAACATAAGTATAGAAGGAAGAAACAAAGAATAACATAAGGAAAGACAGAAAGAGCAAATGATAGAATGATAAAAACAAAGAATTACATAAGAAAAGGTGATAGAAGGAAAAAACAAAGAATAACATAAGTATAGAAGGAAGAAACAAAGAATAACATAAGGAAAGACAGAAAGAGAAAGTGATAGAAGGAAAAACAATGAATAACATAACGGAACAGGCCACGATGGTATAGTGAACGCAAATTGCATGCAAAGCGGGCGCGCGGTTTTTCCCAAACCGGAAGAGGCTTCGTCATACAATCATGATTGAGAACTCCGTCCGTTCAATCGAATTTTAGCGACCGTGATTCTTTTGAATCATGATACAAAACGCATCTTTTTCAGCGTTTCATGTTTGTGTTTTCAAACACGTTTATTTTTACGACCGACGAAAAAATCGCTTGAACGCATTGCGTTTTAAACTAAACGTCTTTAGAAACCGTGATTCTAGGGTGAAAAAGTGTCGATTAAACGCACCCCTAGACGATTGTGATGATGGTAAACATGACATAATGGGTGACAGTATTTAAAGGCATTCATTTATAATGAACAAGAGAAAGGCCAGGTAATTGACCAGTTATAAACAGTGAGTCACGACTTTTAGACGTAGAAAAATCTGAGTTTTAAACGTATATCAGTGAAAGATAACAAAAAGTCAAACAAATAATATAAATTACTGTATAATTTTAACCTAGATAAGATTTATTAATTATATCTAAGATAATGATCATTAAATTTGCTAACATACATGTACAATGCATGTGGATCCACGTACAGCAGTGTACAAAATACTTTTCTGTTCGTGGGGGCATGCACTATTAGGATTGTATGTTATATAAGTGTGACTTACTCACAATGATATGCAAGTATTTTATTGTTGTTTTTCATTATAAACAGAGCACTTTTAACGCTTACCATGCAAGGCTAAATCGCTCACTGCTCCTGTGTATTTTTTGTGTGCACATACTTGGAGGTGATGGGAAACCTCTCTTTGGAGTGGGGGTGGGACTCATAAACAATGTTTGATTTTTGTCCTTCTACAGGCCGACTACATTTAAAATCGACATCTACATAGATCACTCAATGCTGAAAGATTTGAAGTACAAAAACATTCTTATAACTCTTGGCAGAGACAATGTACGACCTAAACTGTGTAAAGTGTGTATACCAGAAAGATTATACATACATGTAAATTACAGTAATCTAATCTGATATCATAAGTACCTGCAAAAATATTACATGGTACCTCCACCCACGGATAACCTTGCGAACAATTAATACACAGCACACTAATCTAATGTAATAGTAGTAGCCTTGTTATGCGTTTAATTGTACGTGCCATAGAATAGTGTACTGACTTATTGAGAATAATCAGAGAGAAGAAAATAAGCAATATGTACCTAGCAGGGTACGTGCGGCTATAATACAAGTGGGGGTCTTTGACCAAATTAGATGTAGCTGCCATTTATTTGATTTTAATTTGTTCATATACAATGTACATTTACATGTCCAAAGAGAGCATTTATTCAAATCTTTGTAAGTTGGTTTAAAATCAAATGAAAGGAGAAAATGACTGAATTCACCTACATGTACACATGTTAGTCTTTGTATGTATCTACATGTATAATGTAGTTATGAAACATATAAATGTGAACTATTTTACATTTTCGTTTATAAAGTGATCATTAAAAACATGAAATATAAAACCTGAAGACAAGCATTTGTATTTTTATGATGTTGTGCATCAACTTAAGCAACATATACCGTAAGCAATTTCATGAATATGAACAAAATTCTGCGATATTTTGCAGATTGTGTGATAAGTTGCTGCAAGCTATACCCAGTCCAATCATGAAGGCCTATATTGTTCATTATGTGTGGCACTTTGAGAAAAGTTAGAACATCTTCATGTAAAGTAAATGTAGGAAACTCTGATCAAATCTATAACCTCTAAAAAATCTAAACCACGGAGCTCTTGTGATCTAGATTAATCATGAATTTTTAAGGAAATTAAGTTACCCTAATATCCACAATATCAATTTCAATAACAATGGGGACAATGACATCGGTTCTTACGGTAGTACTAAGAAGATGACTAAGGTAAACATTACAAATGGATGACACTGACATACAAACACAGAAGGAATCATCACTTGTCATAAGTTGCATTGTTAATATGGTTCTACAGGTGTGTACATAATAGCAATTAGTAGTCTGTGCATTCACTGCATAGCTACCTCTTATTTATGTAGGTCTACAATGAGGTCATATTGATTATGGGATTGTATTAATTGTGAGATCATGCAAATTGCAAAGATCCTGAAACAATTTGTAATTGTGTTCAGAAAGACAAGTATCATCAATCGATTTGATTGCCTTGACATGCTCAAAAGCACAATTTGTATATCACGCTACCAGAATGCGGAACTTCATGAACAAATATCTTGGGTAAATTAGCTGTACAAGCTAGGGTACAAGTACATTTAAAGATAAAAACTTCCAAACTGCAGATTCTTTGACACTTCTTTGAAAACCATTCCCAGATTCTGCTACTTGCAAAAGAACTATTCAAAATCACATAAGTAACTCTCAATCTCATACAAAGTACAGTACTGTAGAAATTATTTGTTGTTGGCAAATGATGTGATATATATGTAGTGCTCTTTGTTTGCTTTATGAAAAGATGCTTTACACATGTTTCATGCATATTATTAAGATTATTATAATATGTGTACATGACATTTATGTACATTGTACTCATATCAAATGTTTGGCAAAGTCAACAGGTTGGTTCTGACAGTTCAAGAACTCTCATCCAAATCCATCTCATCTACAAACATTGGATTCTTTGTCTATTATGAAAGAATATTATAAACAAGGTTTTTTATTTTTGTAAAGGTGATTAAAAAACAGAAATCCATTGACCCGTTGTTGAGGAGCTTCTAAATATACATGTACCAGTGTATTTTGGAGGATAAACAAATTCTGTTCTTTCATTATAATAACTGACCTTTTGTGATAATCCCTCTATTAAAGTAGGAAATACAAAATTGAATCATTTGATTAAGGAACCTAATCCACCTACGCATACATACTTTGTCTTTCCATAAGCACATACATAGTAGAACTTGTCTGTATGAAATCAACAATTGTATGGATGATTATTATGGGTTTGCACTGTAAATACAGAATAATTCTAGGTGACAAAGGGCAGTCTGGCCTTGTCTTTTATTCTTTAGTCTGAAAGGAAATGCAATTGTTTGGTGTACTAGAACGGGAACAGAGGGCAAACTGATTGAATGTTTTCGGGAAGTCCTGATGCTAAAAGCCTAAAACCACATCATAAAATAATCTATGATCCTATTCTTCTGCAATTTCTCAGAAAGTAGTACAAATTCCTGGTATATTTAAAAGAACAAAATATGCCCATGGCATTCTACATGTAAGTTTAATACGATGCAAGTATTTTCAGCGGCATCAACAAGTAAATTTTTAAAGTGAATTGCCATTTCCCTTCTTTCAATAAAAAATTTACCTTTTAGAAATAAATTTTAAAAACCTTTCCAAATCATAAGTAATTACACTTTAAAGGGTAGTTCAGATATTGCACAGTATTAAAACCGCTGTAACAAATTGCCACTTGTTTTACATGTAAATGAATGGCAACTGCGTGCGACAAAGGACAAGCTCATATCTACTGATCTCTATGTTATAAGATATAGAAATGAGCAGCGTCATTATAGAAAAATTATTTTAAAAAGTTTTGCTGTGTCTTAATATCTGAACGAACCTTTACACACTTACATGTAGGTATACAGGTGTATTAATGAATACAGGCATACATGTTATAAAGCTTTTTGTCTTGTACACTCATCACAGTAAACCTCAAGAATGATCACCAATACTTTGAAATTTGTATTAACAATCATCATGTTTTTTTAAGAACATAAAATTTGTTTGTGAATATATCAATTTCCAACTTTTTAAACAGTTCATGTATAAGAAAATGCTGGACTGATTTCATGATTTAAAATCTCAGTTGGCTGAAAGTTGAAAGTTAATAAAAGTATCTTACCATTAACATAGTGAATGTTTTATCCCCTTTCCAGGTTGTCAGTTTCTATCAACAACGTACAACCTTTCCTTGGGCATAAGTTCCAAATCTTAACACGAAGGTTCCTCGCTCTTGAATATCAAATCAAAATAATCCAAAATGCTTCAGGCGCTGCAACACAGATGTCTCATCACACAAAATTAAGCCAATTTTGATCTTATTCCAAGAGTTTGCGCAAAATACAGAGATAAGAAGTCAGTGACTGAGCCAGAGTAGTCCGCAAGATCAGAGACACATTATGGCCATCTTTTCCCCCCACTCTTCGTTCGGCAAGATTCTGCAGGAATCATCCGTTATCAGGACTTGAAATGAGTCGCCCGTCATCACAGATAGACAGGGCATAGAGAAGGGCACTCTGACGTAAGGAGTCCCTGGACAGTCACAGCGGACACATGCCTTCCCAATTAGCCAGTGAAGAGCTTTCTGGACTAGATAAGGGGCAACAATGGAATTACTCCGGTGGAAAAGGGGTAAAGGACAATTCAAAGAAGGTGTCATATCAGTAGACAGCATGAGAAGACAGTCCTGAGAGTGCACAAGAGATATGCAAGTCCTAAGCCCCTCTTTCCTTACTATGGGTCCTCAAAGTATGCTGTATTCTGATTTTATCCTTCGCTCACCCTGAGCAATTGTTCACAAATGTTACATGACATCACAAAAAGAGTATGTGAAGCAAAGAAAGCAATATTTAAAGGCCACAGGAAAACTCTCCAAGGATGTAAAGTAATTGTTACAGAGCCAAGCATATGAAAAGTACAAAGTACTCTACACAAGGGAGGTCTATTCTGGGTTGAGAACTTGAGATATTGCTTTGTTTAGATCTTTAATTACTTTTAAAATGCTTGTGCAAGAATTTAAATCTAAAGTATAAAGCAGACAACTGCAACAATTGATGTGAAGATACATGTAGGTATCAAATTATCAGATCTGCAATTACATGAAATTCAGATATTTTCTTGGTTTATCCCAACTCCAAAGTATACCAAATTGAATTCTGTATGCTGATACTTAATGTACGAGACATTAATCATTACAATGCCTGTCTGGTGGATACTTTTTAACTTTTGAAGCTATTCACATTCATTGAGACCTCCTTTATCTTTCTAAATGTCAAGTTGTCAACTCAATTTCTCTCATATCTTTTCTAACTTCTAAGGCCCCTTTCCTCAATCCCTTGCGCTATCCACAGAAGTGAGAATAAAAATAAAATTCATGCCATAACAAAATTTATCCTATTGGCGAATGCAATACAATTGATGGTGTGTGCATGGATGCTGTAAATATTTAAGAATCAATAGAATATTAAAAGTCTGGCCTGAAGTGCACACTATAGGCCTACTTGACAGAAAGGGAATTTCCTTTCTATGTTCCAGGTTTCCTTTAATAGTGCTGTACTGAGATTCTTAGACCATATGGTATTTCTGCACACTATTAACATTTATTTTGGGAATGATGAGTACATTCACGATTCTTCTAGAGTTTATTCTTGTAGTAAAGTTTTTGCAATATGAAGATAGGGGAAGAAGAAGGGAGGGGAAGAAGAAGGGAGGGGAAGAGGAAGGGACGGGAAGAGGAAGAGAGGGGAAGAGGAAGAGAGAGGAAGAAAAAGACAGGGGAGAGGAGAGGAGAGGAGAGGAGAGAGAAAGAGAGAGAAAGATAGAGAAAGAAAGGGAGAGAGAGAGAGAGAGGAAGAAAGGGAGAGAGAGGGGGGGGGGAGGAGGAGAGTAGAGAAAATAATAAAAAGATACAGAAAGTTTGAGAGATGGAGACAGAGAGAAAACAGGGGGAGGGGTTCAAACAAACAAAATGTTGAACTTCCCTGCCCCGACAAGTTCAACCACAACTCTGTCGTTGAACAGGGGCACAAAAGTGTCACCCTGGTTTCCTCAGAGAGGCTCAATAACAGGATGCTCGAGAGGAAATTCTCAGATTCTGAGGAGGAAAGCAGGACCAGACTCGTAAAATTAGGACCAGAAATATGAAAAATGATGTCAATTCAAATATCTGATATCTGATTTGCTTGTTGTCCATGCCTCATTGGTTGTCTCTATCTGTGGGTTTGGGAAAAGTCATGTGGCAATCCAAGAAGTTTAATGATTTCCTCGAGTGCGTCATTATCTTTACCTGACCTGCTTGAACACCGGACCTGAACAATACTACTTATCAGAAACCACTTATCACAAACCACTCAAACAGGAAAGCACATGCATCATGATCAAAGAAGCATGACAAATATGGAAAGGATACTTCATTGTATTTGGGCTTAAATAATGTTTCATATTCAATATGGCCTACTTAATATAGATTTAACATAATATCCTATACTGAATTATGTTTTATGTAATAATTATTCCTTTCTTATATCAAATACTTATGAAAATAATTTTATTTTGTCAAATAACAATGGGGTCTACACATGGGGTAGCCACATCATTATCAACTTACTGCTCTTACAGCAGGCCCTGCAAGTAATATATCCCCAGCAATTGCCAAGAACTCATTTACATCTGGGTGGACATAAATGATGGGCTGGGAATCGAACCCTCAACCTTTGGATTGAGAGTCAAGTGAATGAACCACTGTACACCTTGTAAGAAATACATGCATGGTGTAAAGAGAGATCTATAGCAAGCGCCATGAGTGCCCATCAGAGGCAGACACCAGCATGATTCAAGAAGCCATTATCCTCAATAATCATAACCCTTTTTATAGAGATCATACACTGGTATTTATAACATACGCATTCCTAAAGTATTTAACAGAAATACCACAAAGTGTATGCTTATATCACATTCCTGCATTCTGTTGCGCTCACCATTATTAGCAGAAAGGCAGTAGATAAGCAATAGTCACTCTATACTGGATTGAGACGGTCCTGATTCAATTAATTACAGCGATGGCCATCTGGGTTCCCTCCGTACAGCAATCAATGCCAAATTTGGGGAGGAAATCTTGGTAAAAATGCCATTTTTAGCCTCAAGTTGCTCGCTCAGCGCTCAATGACTCAGTTCCCTTTCAGTCTAGGGCAGATGGAGGGCAGGGTTGGCACCCCTGAAGGTTGTTGATGGTCACTTTCACCATCCTTATCCATGCATAGGGTGGGGGAAGGGGTGGGGAGGGGTGGGGAGGGGTGGGGGGTCACATACATGATTTGCATGTCATCCAAAAATATGATATTAGTAAACGGAAGATTTTGACAGAGTACATGATTGAGGGGGAAGGGGGAGGGTGGGGGGGGGGGGGGTCACATGCATCAGCCTGTCTTTAATCATACTAATATATTAAATCGTAAGTTTTTGCATGATTACATGATAGACAAATAGTCATATACCTCAGTCAACTGGCTGTAATGACTGATTAACTGGATGTGAATGAACTTAAAATTTCATATGAAATTCAGAACACATTATTAAGAGCATCCTCAAGTGAAAAGAAAAAGTATGGTCATCAAGTCCAGTCCCCAGGCAGATTAGTATTAATATGTATTATAAGACAGGTTCTAGAATGTAAGCAATTCGATTGGTCGATTGAAATCACGTGGGCATGTATTAGTTCTTCCCATCGTGCAAAACATCTCCCATCAAAAATTGATAACACACGCTCGATACCCCCCGATATTGCTTCCGGATAATTCAGCAAAATTTAATTCATGCATAATTTTTAATATCAATATCTATATCTAGAATATTCTAAACCTAGATCTAGTTAGATCTAACTTAGATCTAGATCTGATATCTATCTATACTCTAGATCTAGACTATATTGTAAGAAAGTATTGCCGACCCGTCTTATAAAACAAATAATGCACTGTTTCTCTCGTGTGTTAGCGCAGTTCCAGTGCACTCAGTTTAGTCAGTGCGTTATCACCTATGTGCACAGACTAAACTTTGTGCACTGGCCTTGCACTAACATGCACTCCCAACAGTGCATTATTTGTATACTAAATTACATTTATAAAGCGCTTATTACAATGTTTCTAAGCGCTATACAGATCGACAGTTAGACACCAATGCACCAGTCTATACCGGTACTCTTTCCCGGTCACAGATGTGTGGAATAGCCGAGATCTAGATTCATTTTTGATTGGTAAGATGGATATACTGGTCTCTAGCTTGCAAACAACAAAATAAATTTGTACTGGACAATTAGTTGCAGTTGAAAAACACAAAAAATGCATAACATAACTAGATAATTAAGACGTAAGAGCAATGTTAAATGAAATAATGTCAACACAAAAAGAAAAACAATTAACAGTTAATACATATTTCCTTAGCGGAGGAAGGACAAGAGAGAGGTTAGCAAGAAAGAGGAACAGAGCAGAAGAGAAATAGAGGTGAAGAATCAGAATGGAAGCGAAGAACTTGGTAGAACTCGACCTTTCCATCAAAAACATGAGCAAATATCATAAATACCCAATTCTTCATTCTAAAATAATCCATGCAGTAATACTGCAGTCTGTAATGTAGTGACTGGTAATTTATATTGAATATATGTGCTCCATTTAATGCATTTATATTGAACCAAGTCTATATTGCTACCGTTGCTTCCACTTTGCCTTGTTTACATATCAACCAGTCCACTGGCGCTGGCAGACTTGCATGCATTTTATTGCACTCAATTACATACACGTAAAACATACACTCATCTACCACCAGCAGATAGAGCTAGAGATAGACAAAATGATTAACAAAATTGAAGGCAGGCATAGATAAAACATTATTCATAATTTAAAACTTATTTGGCACAGAAAACTTTTATAAATACCCACTTTCAAATTCTGTTTATCCGATCTAAGTTTTCCAGCTCGTGTTTGAGTAACGTCCAATTCATGTGAAATTCAGTAATCAAACTCGAATCATATCACTTATCAGCATGATCAGGTGTATACGTTTATGGTATTTTCGTTTGGGAGTCCTATGTTGTTAGTCATATTATCCGGAAGTGGATTTCGAGTACTCTATCTGACAAGTGGCCGATTTCGGGGAAAATTCATTAAGGATAGGGGAGTAAATTATTTCCCCAAACAACTGTAGCCGATACTTAAATTACAAAAGATTATTATTCTCATAAAATTACTCAAAATGATGAATTAAATGTATCTTAATTGTTTGAATCAACTTAAGGTATATTTTTATAGAAATTTGTGGACCTCAGGGAAAGCCACAAACTCTCAATATTTGTATATAACCCTCCTTACATAATGGTACAATCCAGCTGAAGCAAAGATGGCGAGATAGGAGTGTCTCGTATTTAAGCCGCCTTACCTGAAGCTAAGAGAATTTTCAAGCAACTTCTGACGAATCACTCGCCAAATTTGAAGTGTCATCGGGACGAGAGTATATTCCTAGCTCCAGTTGATGGTAAATTTATGAATTTGTGTATATTTAATGATGTAAAGAGTTAAAGATCGCTTAAATTTGTGTGGTGTTTGCCTGATGCAGAGTGTGAATGAATGAGTGGTATGGTATATGGTGCAACGGTAGCGTAGTGGTGGTAGAGATGTTGGGAGAGTGAGACAGCGAGGCCGCGAGAGCGAGAGCAAATGATAGGATAGGAGGAGGCAACTGGAAGGAGGTAGACAGAAATAACCGTCCGGTATATAGCTTTACGCCTGTTAAGTTAAGTGCTAGGTGGTAATATGAACAATGATATTTATATCACCTATCTTTAATGGGCACCCTTAACCAATTATACGTCGCATCTGTGTCATCTTTGAAAATGATCTTGCCTTGGGATGAATGATTAGATTAGTCTATATAAAAAACATTCGTTGCTCAGGTTCATACGCCTTGTAAGTTGTACACTGAAAATTTCTGTCTCTTTCGTTTGTTAGCCTCTTATTTGGGTAGGGTCGGCTCCTCTCTTTAGAGACAGAAGCCGGCCATAGGGTCTAGTAGCACGATTGAGCCACCAAAAGTTAGAGCCTTCACTGCTGTCCGAATGGGATCGTTCTTACAGCGAGTCGTCAATTTATGAAATGCACTTCCAGCTCATGTAATTGATAGCCCATCAGTAAACTCATTCAAATCCAACCTGGAAAAAAGCATGGAGAGCTAAATATGACATGTTCAACTTCAACCCTAAAGAAATGTTTCCTTGCTATTGCATTGTCTGAAGCTCCGACTAGGCTTTTCAATGGACACTTACAAATTTAGTTATTTCCCCAGGACACTTAAGGACTGGGACGAGCTACCTCAGATCATCGTCGAACTGCCTTCTTTGGAGCAGTTCAAGGTGGCTCTTGAAACAATTGAGTTCCCTTTGATGCTGAACAGGCGTTAATGATTACTACCATAGATAGGCGCAATCCCCAGTACATACAGACATTAATCCTGCTGCAGAGGGGCATATAAGAAATTATACTTGAAGCCCAACATCAAGGTAAATCAGGGTAAAAGTGCCACCTGTTCTTTTGACTAAAATTAGGGTGTCTGATCGGGCAATCGATGTTGTGTGCTAAAATCATTCCCATAGAGATCTCCATATTTCCGAAGGGGCGTCATCTCAAAATTCTAAAAATATTTTGGTCAAAACAGCGATTTAAATGTTGTTTCCATCGTAGCTCCAAGATTTGCCACTTTGGAGAAATGACGCCCCCCGAGCGATAAGTAGTCCCAGTCGTAAGGAATATATCCATGCGCTTATTTTTTCGCTAGCCCCAAAGGATCGCAAGCCATTACAGTTTGAAAAATACTCTTCCACCCATTTATCGGATCAGCTAAGTAGGGAGGCATGAGCTCCGCTCAGCACAAACCCATGCCATGGTGCATGGTGACAGCGCGTAAAATCTTCACATGCATGCATTTGGACCGCGTGTGTGTGTTTGTGATTTGGCGAACGGGCCCACACACGGAAGACAACGGAGGTGATCGAAGCTTGCGATCGTGCTCAAGTAAAGTAGCGCATGCAGCTAAGCAACACGCATACGCATACGCTTGCATATCACACGATGCAGCCATTTAGCTATAATTAGCAAAACAAAAAAACTCTGCGTGTATGTCTTGTTCGACGATTCTGACAAAAATTGGATGAATATTGCCTACATGTATATTTTGGGGAGCTGTATCTTTTGATAGAAACATTGGTGAGTCTTGAAGTTTGAAATTTATAATTCTGAGTAAAATTGAAAAATCTTTCAGACACCCTACTAAAATGTCATTTTAGCGGATTCATATCCATATGCATCGGTTCCACTAACCAGATTGACTGTATGATCATGCATTAAAGGGTTTTTTTTCCGGATTTTCTTCGTCAAAAATAAACTCTGTGTTGAAATTCTTGCAGCTGTATTTTAAACTGTCACTGAGCATGAAGGAAGATGACGTCATCCATTTCTGTTTGGACTCATGGAAAAAAAAATTGTCTGCCATCTTCAGTTTTAAAAACAACATTGCTACTATTATTTGTGACAATTTTTTAAGCACAATTTGTAAAAGTGAAATGAAGGCCCTTCCCTGCATGCGTTTTCGAAAATGGACCTGGGGTGCTGCCTATGGCGTCGGCCAAAAAACAACAACTGAGCAGCGCCATCTCTTGGCAACTGTTGGCGTAAATATGATTTATCGCAACGAGTGCTGTGCAGTATGGCGGCCATCCAACACTCGCTGAGAAAGACAGAAAAGTATCAAGTATCTCTTATTAGAAGCCAACTTTTTATGGAAAAACTGATGTGTTGTGATCACTTGAAATTTGAAATTCAATATTAAGCAAATTTGTGTATTAAAGTAAAATCACCCAAAAAGGGCTACCTATTTATGATATTAGTTTTACAACAATTTGTTTTCCCTGCCGTGTCAAATAAAAAAGGGGTCTAGATCTATTTTTTTTTAAACTTGGCGTTTTTTACATATAAATGTACTCATGAACTGGCACTACATTATCTGCAAGAACTAATTCAGGAATACATACCATCACGCAATTTACAGTCATCTTAACAATTTCTAGTTCGGTGTCAACTCTTTCTTATGGTCATCGCTCTTTTTGCAAGGCTTCTGCTGAACTTTAGAACAAACTACCATTACATGTCAAAAACTGTCAGACTGTCAACTGTCAACCAATTCAAAACTTGTCTTAAAGATACTATGTCCTTTTTGCAGCCAACATCAAATTCTGTAGAACTTTGCAGGAATTAAGGATTTGTCATGTATGTCCTATATGTGCTATTTAAACACTAGCAGTGTCCTAGTATTCAAATTATGCAAGGAAACCTGTTTATTTTCTAGACTTCACTGTAAGACACTATTGAGTGAGTGACTGACTGACATCTTTTTTTCTTTGGTAACAACATACATAAAATGAGCTGTAACAGGTACATGAGCATTTGTATACACCGATAACCCACTACATGTAATGGCCAAAATTAAACTGATTGAATCTTTGTGCAGCACAAAACGTACGTACCTTCTGTATTAAAAAAAGGACTGAAAATCAGACTATTACTTAATAGGTTATTGCAATGGTCGTTATTTTCCCACTAGAAGCCATTTTCAAGCCCTGTCGTTTTGAGGGAAGTTCTAAAATAGTATTGTCTTTCAAATGCCTTTTGAATTTAACCTTTTCTATTTCCTATGGGACATATTACCTTTAATACACATTTATTTAAAATTGATTTTGATGATTAGCTAAACTCTGTCCACATTGATGTGTATTTCATATGTATTGTAATTTGTAGTTTTATTTGTAATTTTTGGTTTTGTTTAATATATGTAAATATTTATCATTGTATTTTGTTTGTTATAGCGCTTTATAGAGACTTTGGTGGTAAGCGCTTTATAAGCAACGTTTTTATTATTATTATCATTAATTTATTTATTAGGTATACATGGCGTAATTGGCGTTAGCTGTAAATGCGAAAACAAATCCCAAAAATATGCGTGATCAAACAGTTATATACCATGATAGTCTTCAAAACTGTGAGAGCCCAATGAAAAGGACAATATATACTTACATGTATATTGGACAAAGAATTCAACAGTTGTCAAAGTAATTGCTCAGTTATATACATGTAGTGATATTTGAGGAGTGACTACATGTGTAGGTACATATTTAATTGGGATGGACCTGCTGCGATGTTATTGCACATTGATCGCTTCGCTATAATCAACTCTGAATCTACTGCCCTCTGTGGTAAAATGGAGTAATCAGCACAAACAATACATGTGCAGCAGGCAGCAGCAGCAGGTACATATTTGTTTGGGTTGGTTTACGCATGTCATGAGTCTCGAAAGATGTAATGATCATCAAGTAATATGAGCTTTTAAAAGAAGCATGTGGTGTTTACAATTATAAAAATATTTTCTTGTCTTTAAAAAATCATTTGAAAGGTATATTATAAGGGAGAAAGTTTTAGAAAGCTGTATAATTTTTCAAAAATGATCATTGTTTTGTAGCTTGATTATTTCATCCTGTATGAAAGTGGTGGCTCTTACATGTATGTTCTCTTTTTGTTTTTTTACCCCAGTTTTGACTTTCAGAAGCATGATTATAGCTTTTTACATCGCCAAACATGGATTAAAATAATATCAATTGGGAGAATATACCGACATGAGCCAAGATAAACATGTCTTAATTTCTTTAATTGCTGAAAGGGGCTTATTTTCATTGCCATCCAATTTCAAATAACAGGTATCTTATTGCTTTCTGGTGGGACTATAGTACCATAGTTCCATAGTTCCATCCCTAGTCTACCATCAAATGTAGAATATGAGTAGACCTACTTAGAAGCAAACTCCTAGCTGGCAACCAGAGTTAGGCAGAAGCTCAAGATGCAATGAAAATTCATCAAAACTATAAAAAATACATTTTTTTTTTTTTTTTTACATCAAGCAAAACATTCAATCCTTAACATGCTTGTCAAAGCACTGCCATTTCTTTTTTAATTGACTTTACCCTTAGTTGTGGGAGTTTGAAAAATACAGGGAAATAATTAACATTCAAAATTTAAGAATGTTATGATGTGGCAAAACTGAGATTTTGAAAAGCGGTAATGATATAGGTTTGAATGTTGTCATAATTTGTGCTTAGACATTTTTTTACTTTGTACAGATCTTATGATGGCAAAAACTTTGACATGCAAAGAAAAGTGAAGAGTGCCATCTTGTGGTAGAATACCAAAAGTGATTTCTCATCTCATAACATTTAGTATGCACTTATTTAATCCTCTGGGTGAAAAAACAGCTGTACCATACTTTTCTTTTCCTTCTTCATTTTCTAAAAACTAACATGAATTTGTATGAGGATTAAGTACCAATGAAAGTTCATGTGTATGTATGCCTGTAAATCTTGTTTTGTATCTTACAATCATGAAATGATAATACCAGATCTTAAAATAATTATTTATAAATACTAGAGCCCAGTGAGGATGTATCAAGAAGCATAGCGCCATCTAGAGGCAAAGCATAGACAACATATTTGTAATTTGTGCCAATCTTTCCGTCCTTTCTTGTACATGTACGTATTGCTACCAGTAAACTTCCATCACCATTGGAATATGTTCAATTTGATTTTAAAAATGAAGGGGAAAGGCAGAAACTGAGGAAAATTGATTTTTGTCTTTAAAGTGTTCAATTTGATAGTGATTCGTTGATGACATTATGTTCATCCTAGCAAGAAGGTCTTTCAAGTGCTGAAACTGGTCTTGAGGATAATTAAACAAACTGATGAAAATGTGATGTCAAAACTCGGCAAAGCAATCATGCATAAAGGCATCACACACATGTTCACACAGTACTGACGTACTGGAAGTGGATGCCAGTGCTGATATGGAGAGCTAATATTAGTTAATATCAGCCATATACACTACCGCTCAAAGGTTTTGGCATCGGTTCCGCTCCGTAAACCGCACCGAACTGTGTACGGTGAACGGCGAGGATCCGTTCACCGTACTCCGAACTTCGGTTCCTCACCGTTTGCTCACCGTTTGCTCACCGTTTGCTCACCGTACGCTCACCGTTTGCTAACCGAGGAATGGC
Organism: Strongylocentrotus droebachiensis; assembly: GCA_035222895.1. Lineage (NCBI taxonomy): Eukaryota > Metazoa > Echinodermata > Echinoidea > Camarodonta > Strongylocentrotidae > Strongylocentrotus > Strongylocentrotus droebachiensis. The sequence goes on along the minus strand of JAVYIG010011272.1, from coordinate 27,349 downwards.
GGTTAATAACAAAAAGAAATGTGCGCGCTAAGTCTGCGAGCGCGTATCCAAAGAACTCTCAAAAGTTGCACACACGTACGCGGAAAGTCAAGTTATTTGTTTTATTTTATCATACCGATGCGCGCTTGCCACTGACGTCACAATCAGTTTATTATTACATCACAATAGTGTAAAAGAATGCTCTTTTCATTCCGAGCATAAACACACGACAGAATGATACGAAAACGATTATTTAGTTGATTTCATTGACGAGACAATCATACGAAAATGATTATTTAGTTGATTTCATTGTCGAGACAATGATACGAAAATGATTGTTTACTTGATTTCATTGACGAGACAATGATACGAAAATGATTGTTTACTTGATTTCATTGTCGAGACAATGATACAAAATTGATTGTTTACTTGATTTCATCGTCGAGACAAGGATACGAAAATGATTGTTTACTTGATTTCATTGTCGAGACAATGATACGAAAATTATTATTTAGTTGATTTCATTGTCGAGACAATGATACGAAAATGATTATTTAGTTGATTTCATTGTCGAGACAATGATACGAAAATGATTATTTACTTGATTTCTTTGACGAGACAATCATACGAAAATGATTATTTACTTGATTTCAATGCTGAGACAATGAAACGAAAATGATTATTTACTAGTTGATTTCATTAACGAGACAATGATACGAAAATGATTATTTACTTGATTTCATTGACGAGACAATGATACGAAAATGATAATTTAGTTGATTTCATTGACGAGACAATGATACGAAAATGATTATTTACTTGATTTCATTGACAAGACAATCATACGAAAATGATTATTTACTTGATTTCAATGCTGAGACAATGATACGAAAATGATTATTTAGTTGATTTCATTGACGAGACAATCATACGAAAATGATTATTTACTTGATTTCTTTGACGAGACAATCATACGAAAATGATTATTTACTTGATTTCAATGCTGAGACAATGATACGAAAATGATTATTTAGTTGATTTCATTGACGAGACAACCATACGAAAATGATTATTTACTTGATTTCATTGACAAGACAATGATACGAAAATGATTATTTAGTTGACTTCATTGACGAGACAATCATACGAAAATGATTATTTAGTTGATTTCATTGTCTAGACAATGATACGAAAATGATTGTTTACTTGATTTCATTGACGAGACAATGATACGAAAATGATTGTTTACTTGATTTCATTGGCGAGACAATGATACGAAAATGATTATTTAGTTGATTTCATTGTCGAGACAATGATACGAAAATGATTGTCGAGACAATGATACGAAAATGATTATTTAGTTGATTTCATTGTCGAGACAATGATACGAAAATGATTATTTACTTGATTTCTTTGACGAGACAATCATACGAAAATGATTATTTACTTGATTTCATTGACGAGACAATGATACGAAAATGATTGTTTACTTGATTTCATTGACGAGACAATGATACGAAAAAGATTATTTACTTGATTTCATTGACGAGACAATGATACGAAAATGATTATTTACTTGATTTCAATGCTAAGACAATGATACGAACGTGATTATTTAGTTGATTTCAATGCTGAGACAATGATACGAAAATGATTATTTAGTTGATTTCATTGACGAGACAATCATACGAAAATGATAATTCAGTTGATTTCATTGTCTAGACAATGATACGAAAATGATTGTTTACTTGATTTCATTGACGAGACAATGATACGAAAATGATTGTTTACTTGATTTCATTGGCGTGACAATGATACAAAAATGATTGCTTACTTGATTTCATTGTCGAGACAATGATACGAAAATGATTGTTTAGTTGATTTCATTGTCGAGACAATGATACGAAAATGATTATTTAGTTGATTTCATTGTCGAGACAATGATACGAAAATGATTATTTAGTTGATTTCATTGTCGAGACAATGTTACGAAAATGATTATTTACTTGATTTCTTTGACGAGACAATCATACGAAAATGATTATTTACTTGATTTCAATGCTGAGACAATGATACGAAAATGATTATTTACTAGTTGATTTCATTGTCGAGACAATGATACGAAAATGATTATTTAGTTGATTTCATTGACGAGACAATGATACGAAAATGATTATTAAGTTGATTTCATTGTCGAGACAATGATACGAAAATGATTATTTAGTTGATTTCATTGACGAGGCAATGATACGAAACTGATCGTTTACTTGATTTCATTGACGAGACAATGATACGAAAATGATTATTTACTTGATTTCATTGATGAGACAATGATACGAAAATGATTATTTACGTGATTTCAATGCTGATAGAATGAAAAGAAAATGATTATTAATTAGAGAGAGAGATGGGAAGTAAAAGATATGAAGCGAAAGAAAGGGAGATAGAGATTTGAAAATTACATAAAGGATCCATAACTCCAAATCACACATAATTCATTATTATTCTATTCATTCATTACCAATCCGTTGACCCTGGCCCTACACAAACCAGGATTTTTTAAATTATAATCTAGGCCATTACTTATTTTGGAAAACCTCTCTCGATCTCCATGTTATGACATTCAGTTTGCAGGCAGGCAAGCAAAGTAGTTGCGAAGCTCTCGTGTTTGACATTAAAGGGATTGGATCGCCAGTTTCCATGTGCAGAAGGCCATAATTCGCTGACACCAGACTTGGTGGAAATACCATTAATGGGGGTACAAATTTGCAAACAGCAAACCCATAGTCCAGTCAAGAATTACCCCCTAATCTCTCGGAGAGCTCGAGAGTCTTCGGGCAAATCAAAGCATTACATAAGGTCCAATGGTCATAAAACTCAAGGCTAACCCTGGTGATTGACAACACCTGTTATTGGGTAAACACCCGAACGGTGTAGAATTCCCCATGAGAGCCGACTACTCAGTGACTTTAAGCCAGGGAGGTTAGTTCTTTTGTTGCCAAATTTATTGCAAAAGATTTATTAATAAGAGTATTTCAAAGTTATATCACATCTAATATGGGGTTATGAACTCATTATAATATGGATAAATATGGGTGTTATTTCAGTGAAAATGACGAGCATGCTGTGTGATTTACAGAAAAGGTGAAAGGACGGGAGAGAGGGAGAGAGGAAGAGATAAATGTATAACTAAGGGCGCGTTCATGCTTGATTTTGACGGCCAGAATCAGGCATCTGTTACGCGTTTAGTTTAAAACACGGTTGCGTCTTAGCTCACTTTTGTAGAATCACCGAAAAACGGCGATCACGATCGCCGATCGTAAACTCACAAAAAGATGCGTTTACAATTTGTAAACGCGTTTAAATGGGGTCAACGCACTGACCTCTAGTAGGTCTACGTAGCATGCACAGTGAAGGTTTGCGAATCCAGCTGGAAGACCAATTAAGGCCACACACGTAGAATTGCCTTGGGAGCCAGAGAAGTAAGCATGAACACTACATCGTGGAACTGCGATCACGATGAGCGTTTACGATGAGCGTTTCAGATCGCTCATTCTGCCTTCAAAATTTAAGCATGAACGCAGCCAAAGACAAAGGCGAGACGAGGTGGAGAGAGAAAGAAAGAGGGAAGATAGTGAAGTGATCAAGGGGACCGGGGGGGGGGGGGGGTAGAGAGAGACTGGAAGAAAACCCCTTTGCTGCTCTGATGAACAAGCCATGGGATGTTTACATTCAAACCAGGCGGGTGTTTGGGTTTCTTAAAACCTCTCTAAACAAAAGAATAAAAGAATACAAAATGTAGGTTTCCTCAATATTGCTGTAAGTCAGGCGCCATATGTTCGGTATGGTAGAGTTCGGCAATTTTTTTACCCGAACTTTGGTTCGGTTCGGGATTGAGTAATATATATAGCAAGACCAAAAATTATAATAATATAATAGCTAGCAAGACACCCCTAAACGGGCCCTAAACTTGATTTATTACATTCGCGTGGCCCTTGTCACATTCAACCAAGTCCCCAGAGAAACAAAGTTATCTCTTATCTTGTTGACATAATTATATCATTCAACGACTGACTCTTATCTTAATCTGTTGCTGAGTGACTTGATGACAGAGAAAGTGCAAAATTTCCTCCCTGCCTGGGTACAGTCTTTATGTACCCAGGCAGGGAGGAAATTTTGGTTCCCACGCTTACTTCTTGGAGCCTTGCCAACTTCACAGCCATGTTATTTGTTTTATTTTATCATACCGATGCGCGCTTGCCACTGACGTCACAATCAGTTGGATTATTACATCACAATAGTATAAAAGAATGCTCTTTTCATTCCGAGCATAAACACACGACATAATGATACGAAAATGATTATTTACTTGATGTCATTCCCGACAGAATGATACGAAAATTATTACAGATTTAATGTATCATGTACGGACATGCTGAAAAACAGTATTATGCAGAGCTGAAATCATGTTTTTTAATCACCGTATTTAAATAAATAAAGAAACAAAACTTGCTCACTGGTATGCAATATCAAGGTCACGTTCGAAGCTCCCGGTGGGCCTAATTCTATTGGTCAGATTTTATTCCTCTTCTATCTTTCGAATATCTATACTTTATCATGATTGTCTCTTTCTGTCTTTCCTTATGTTATTCTATCCCTTACCAAAGAAAACTGCTTAATAAGCCTTCGATAAGCCTTCGCTAAGCCTTCACAAAGCCTTCAAAGACTTCATAAGCCTTCGAAGGCTTGTTTTAGTCTTCGACTGCTTATTAGTTTGCGAGAGCTAAGCCTTCAAAGACTTTCATATAAGCAGTCCAAAAATGTTGACTGCTTATTAAGCAGTCAGTAGAAAATAAGCCTTCAAGTTAAGCAGTCGCTGAAAATAAGCCTTCAAAGATAAGCAGTCACTTTTAAAGAAGACCGCGAAGCCCTTCGTCTTCCAAATGTGTGCTGTCATCTAGTGGTAGAAGGCGAATAGGCCAACCAGTAATTTTCAAATTCAAATCTTCACTGAGACTCTGAGCTGAGCTGAACGGCGCATATTTCAATCATTACTTTGCAATTTCGCCAGATTTGTCTTCCTGTAAAACCCACAGTATAGGGAATAAGGGGTAGATTATTTACACCAGGAAAGAAGAATTTTGAGAGTATTCTAGAGCAAGAATTTAACAAAATGAGAAAGGATCGAATTTTGTTACCAAGATTACAGTCCCACACAAGCACTCTTGTGTTGGAGAAATACGACCAACTTTGCTTTGCACTGGACTGCTAGCTGCTGGAGCTACTTTAAACATCTTCATTTTGTCCAGAAGGTGAGTAATACAATTACACAATACGAAATTGAGTTTGCTTTCTGTACAGATTAGGAAATTGCATGGTCATTGATTTTGTAAATACTTGTTCACAAATATATTTGAGCAAATTAGCGCAGCTGCAGTTGATGACGGAAGGTTTAGGTAATATAGGCAGTCGAAGGTTTGTACCCAGTGGACAACGCTCGAAGGTTTAGGGGATAAGCAGTCGACAACGAAGGTTTAGGTGATTCAACGACGAAGGTATAAGCAGTCAATGATGAAGGCTTAGCTAATTTGCATATTAACTTGGCTGTGGGAAGGCCTACGGACTGCTTATAAGCCTTCGAAGGCTTAGGAAGGTTTAAACACGACTGCTTATATAGAGCTTCATTATAAGCAGTCGACTGCTTATTTAGAGCTTCATTATAAGCAGTCGACTGCTTATTTAGAGCTTCATTATAAGCAGTCGAAGCTAATTTGCATATTAACTTGGCTGTGGGAAGGCCTATCGACTGCTTACAAGCCTTCGAAGGCTTGCAGCAATACATTGACATGCATGTTGCAAATGAAGGCTTGCGACTGCTTATATCGACTGCTTGTGACTGCTTATGCGACTGCTTAGCGAAGGCCTTCAGTTCGGTAAGGGATGTTTCTTCCTTTTTATTCTCATGTTATTCTCTGTTTTTATTATCATTCTATCACTTTCTTTTTGTGTCTTTCCTTATGTTATTCTTTGTTTTTTTCCATCTTTCATCTTCTCTTCTATCTTTCCATTATCTATTCTTTATCATTTTTTCTTTCTGTCTTTCCTTATGTTATTCTATGTTTCTTCTATTCTCATGTTATTCATTGTTTTTATTATTCTTCGTTCTTTTCTTCTATCACCTTCTCTTATGTAATCCTTTAAAAAAAATATTATTCTATCACTTTCTCTTTCTGTCTTTCCTTATGTTATTCTTTGTTTTTCCATCTTTCCATTATCTATTCTTTATCATGATCGTCTCTTTCTGTCTTTCCTTATGCTATTCTAATGTTTCTTCCTTCTATTCTTATGTTCTTTGTTTTTATTATTCTTCGTTTCTTTCTTCTATCACCTTCTCTTATGTAATTCTTTGTTTATATTATCATTCTATCAGTTTTTCTTTGTGTCTTTCCTTATGTTATTCTTTGTTTTTCCATCTTTCATCTTCTCTTCTATCTTTCCATTATCGATTCTTTTCATTGTCTCTTTCCTTATGTAATTCTATGTTTCTTCCTTCTATTCTCATGTTATTCTCTGTTTTTATTATTCTATCAATTTCTCTTTCTGTCTTTCCTTATGTTATTCTTTGTTTTTCCATCTTTCATCTTCTCTTCTATCTTTCCATTATCGATTCGTTTTCATTGTCTCTTTCCTTATGTTATTCTATGTTTCTTCCTTCTATTCTTTGTTTTTATTAATCTATCAATACTTATGTAATTCTTTGTTTTCCATCTTTCATCTTCTCTTCTATCTTTCCATTACCTATTCTTTATCATGATTTCTCAAAACCTCTCTAAAAAATAGGGTTCTACTATCAAATTTTATGTTAGTGTTGTACCATAACAATTCATTTGTAACATTCTCGACTTAAAAAATGTCAATATATATATAAGTTCACTCCAGCATAGGATACAATTAACATAAAACTCAGGTAGATTGTGTTAACATAAAATGAAATATGTTTGCGATAACAATTTGATTTTAAAATCAATAACACAGAGATGATTCTCCTGCCACGTGAGTATTTCATCAGACGATAAAAAGTAATGTATTAACCTCACCTTGCGTTTATCAACAATGTACCGTAAAATAAACTTTCGCTTCCAGTAAGCGCAAAATAATGAAATATAATTCTCTTCCATTGCACATCGGAAAGAATTTGGAGAGGCATATATCGAAACGAAAGAAAATGGGGAAAAAAGTAAATATAGAATGAACAGTCATGACATGAAATTAGGAACAAAATACATGACAAATTAATTAGCTTGCGAAAACGTTAACATTTTTATTCCAAACATTCGAACCAGGCCTTTGCGTTCGGTTCGGAAGTGCCATGTTCGGTTCGGATACAACACTAGTACCTGCCTCTAATTCTGTCTCTTTCCTTCATTCTTTCCTGTTAAATCAGTCTAATCCCACACTGCTAAGACGGTGACGGTACTTGACCAATCCTATTTAAAAAAAATTATTATCAAGCCTCTAGCGAATCTCAACTCGACAACTCAAAACGATCGCTAGTGTATTCCCGCATTTTTCATCAATTAACGATCATCCTAACCACCACCACACAGTCATCATCACCATCATATCATAATTTCATAGTCATCATCATCATTAACAAATTCATCAAAATGTTACCAGCATATGATTATCTTTATGATACGAAAATTATTATTTACTTGATTTCATTGCCGACAGAATGATACGAAAATGATTATTTAACTGATTTCATTGCCGACAAAATGATACGAAAAATATTATTTACTTGATTTCATTGCCGAATCAATGATAGGAAATTGATTATTTACTTGATGTCATTGCCGACAGCATGATACGAAAATGGTTATTTACTCGATGTCATTGCCAACAGAATGATACGAAAATGATTATTTACTTGATGTCATTGCCGACAGAATGATACGAAAATAATTATTTACTCGATTTAATTCTTTATACATTAGCAAACGTGATTCCTAGATCTGCATGCGTCTTTATAAAATCTGTCATTGTTACATCACAATACAGCATTCAATGTGTGCGCTTTATAAAATATGTCTTTGTTACGTCACAATACAGCTTTCAAAGCATGCGCGATCTTAGCTCATCACGTGCGCGCTTTTTGCTAACCGCGATTTCTCACCGTTACGTCACAATACAGCTTTCAAAGCATGCGCGATCTTAGCTCATCACGTGCGCGCTTTTAGCTAACCGCGATTTATCACCGGAACAGAGAAATCCGCGCGTGCGCTCTCTCTTGCTAACCGTTTGCTCACCGTATGCTCACCGTTTGCTCACCGTTTGCTCACCGTTTGCTAACCGAGACTTTGCGGTGAACAACAAAATCATGGAGATTAACCTCGGAGGATTACCGAAGGACATTGCGCACCAAACCGTAACCGAACCGATGTGCCAAAACCTTTGAGCGGTAGTGTATATGATTGACCAAGGGCAAATACATGTATATAACGCAATAGCCAGGTTTAAAAAGAGGATAATTGCCATACATGTACTGTATTCTTGTTTGTGATAATGGCTTTAAATCATTGTTATCCATTAGAGAGATACAGAAGACCATGTGCAGAAGACAACCAGGGGGGTGTTTCACAAAGATCCTAAGTTGAACTTAACTCTAAGTTTGAATTAAATATTATGAGGAGCCATTTGTAGCCTTAAAATGAAATATATTCAAAAGCGAAAAATCAAGTATTTTATACTTTTTATATATTCCACATCAATAACATGAAATCTCCTTGATAATAGAAAATATGAATGATTTGAATCAACATTGTATGCCTTTTGAAATAACTTTTACAAAATATTTTCATAGATGATAACGGCCTTCCATAATTGTTAAGTCCAACTTAGATATAAGTTAAACTTAGGATCTTTGTGAAACACCCCCAGTCATCGCTTCTTCATTAGTGCCCATTGTTCTGAACTTTTGTGTCTTGGGTGGGGGAGGGGGGGGAGGGAGGGGGGGGGGAGGGAGGGGGGGAGGGAGGGGGGGGGGAGGGAGGGGGGGGGGGAGGGGGGGGGGCTTGACTTGACATGGAGGGAGTGAGAGGTAAATTGATTGACATGTGTAGGCTTTAATTTCAGTCGTGCTTTTAAAACTTCACTAATTGCAGCTCTAATTTGTCTTCAGATGTATTACAAGTATTTTTGTTGCTTTTGTTTCTTCAAAATGTAACCTGTGGCTTGACTAAGATTGCAGGATAAAAATAGCAAAAATGAATACAATTTTTTAGTCGTTTAAGGCATATAGAGACCTTTGAAAAGGGGCTGTTCCATAAAACAATCATGTTTATTTCAATTATGAAGACCCCCGCACCATGAGATCATGCACAGATCATCTTGAGATGTCTTTGATTGCGCAAAATAAATCAAAGAAAAGTGTAGTATTGTTGTAGAGTCGAGTCAGGTTTTTAATTAAAATTGAAAGAAAAATTGTTACAAAGCTTGTCTCTGATATCAGTTTGTGGAGAAGCGCCCTCTTTCAGCAAGATTTAAGCAACCACTAAAAAGCATTATAAACATGTCAAAGAAATACACGAAGGTTTCAATGATGATCTATTGAGAGAGAATAGATCATATATTATGAAGAAGAGCCCCCTCTTTTGTTGGCTTTGTAGGCAACCAGCCAGCATTGCACTGGTCTGGATGATACATGTGTAAATCTTGATATTAATCACTGTAAATATGCATGGCCTCAAAAACTGAAGCCTCCTCTTCAGTCCTTCAATATTTGATAAGAGACTCCTGTGAAGGGAAGTCGTCTTCACCATTGGCGCAAGATGGCTGTAAGTGACTAATGGCTTGAAACATTGTTTCGTTTTAGAAAATAGTATGTCATACTTTAGAGTTAACAAGACAACATAGAGATTTTTATATACATGTATGTCTGAGCATTCAAACAACATATAAATACACATTGTTTATGTACATGAATTAAAGATGCAGTAAAAAAAAAAATGAAGTATGAATGAATCACTTAGTGAAATATTGTAGGGGGGAACAGGGCCTGACCTTTACTTTTTTTTTAGGGAGCCAGCCGGGCTCCTCAAGCACTTTTTCAGGGAGCCCGCAGGGGTTTCAGGGAGCCCAAGTTTATCACGTTTTTTTTGTGGTCATAATAATGGTCATTAACTATTAAAAAATTAAAACACACCGTCACGATACCTTTTTTCATAATCATCAGCGCCGGGACCAGGGAGGGGTGTATTATTTTTTTTTTATTCCATATTTTATTCTTTTCAGTCCCTTTGACCGTTTATACACGCCGTTTTAACGATTAGCCACGAATCTCCCTAATTCGTACATATGTTCACAAAACAACAATCAACCCCTTTTTACACACGCCTTTGAAGTTTGTAGTTCGTAAAATTATGTTCAAACAATAATCAAGTCCATCCAGGTACGCACGCTGAAGAATAAGCACTCACGATCACAAACGCACATGTATCACAAACACGAGTCGACGTAAACATACACTCAGCTCTGGCAACGCAGCGACCACGTGCGTTTGTCTTAGTGTGTACATTCTCTGAGTGCACCGACATACAATGCAGCATGTATTGCGCACTCGTTACGAGTGCGGAGATATAACGTTATCATGCATGGCATTCCTGCACTGATCTCGATGTGTTTTCTTTTGCAACTCATTATTCGCGCTGGAGTTGAGCCAAGTGTGCCTTGGAATGCCTAGCGCATATTTCATGATTTTGACTGCGGAATTTGGGTTTTTAGATGGATTAAAACATGGATTAAAGTGCTGGTAAGAAACAGCATTTTTCGTGGCTGATACTAGAAAAACTTAGGGAGCCAGCCGGGCTCCTCAAGCACTTTTTCAGGGAGCCCGCAGGGGTTTCAGGGAGCCAATGGCCACCGGGCTCCCGATAAAGTCGAGCCCTGGGGAATTATATTGATATTGTGATTATTTCAAAGTACTTAGTTTATTTTATCAATGAAATCTCCAAGGAAGCAAAATGTCAGTGTTATCACGTCACCCAATTCAGATAATGTTCACTCTTTATTTGGTACAAGGATTATTTTGACAATTATGAACTGTTATTATAATAGCCTCAATCAGTTATGTTGCAAAATTGAGATTAAAGTTGTACATGTAGATTGCTTGTATTGATATCTTAGAAAGATGGCTACTTTTAGAGTTAAAAGTTCACACTTTGTGTAATATTTGAAGTACTGTACATATAGTCTCTAGAGATGATTTATACAAAACTTAAGTTAAGAAACGTTGCATAATGAATAATCGTATGCTGAAAGGAGTGTACTGACTGGATATAGAAACTAGCTTTACTGATTGGCCAGTTGACATGACAGCTGGCCAATCAGGAGTGGGCACTCATTGTATAAGCCCCGCCCAGTTATACACTTTTTGTATGATGTGAAGAAATGAAACGATGCTATATATAATGTTTCATTATACAAACATGTACCACATTCAGACTTTCAATGAATTTAGGTAGTGGAAACGAGGGTAGGACAATATATCGAGGTAGTCTTTGAGCGCTCGATATACGCATGTCAATGATATTATCTTCAATACTTTGTATAGGAGGAATGCTGGTGACATTTATTGCAGACATACAAGGTGTCAGGTGTGAGTCACGATGTCTGCTCCGTCTGGTTCTTAAATGAGCCGTGGCAAATGAAACAAGATGATGCTGGCCAACTAGGAGAGATGGAGATGGAGAGAGATTGGAAGGATGGGAGAAGGAGGAAAGTGAAGTGATGGAGTGAGGGATGAATAGAGCGGGGAGGGAGAATCCTTAAATGAGCCATGCCAAATGAAACGAGATGATGCTGGCCAACTAAGAGAGATGGAGATGGAGAGAGATTGGAAGGATGAGAGAAGGAAGAAAATGAAGTGATAGAGTGAGGGATGAATAGACGGGGAAGGGAAAAAAGACGAAGGGAGGGAGATACAATGCCATGGGTTTTAAAACAGGAACAGTATGGTGAGTGTAGAGACAATAGGGAGAGTGAAATGGAAAATATAGAGAGGGGGAGATGGAGAGAGATTGGAAGGATGGGAGGAGGAAAATGAAGTGATGGAGTGAGGGATGAATAGAGGGGGAAGGGAAGAAAGAAGAAGGGAGGGAGGCGGAGATACGATGAGTTTTAAAACAGGAACAGTATGATGAGTGTAGAGACAATAGGGAGAGTGAAATGGAAAATATCGAGAGGGGGAGATGGAGAGATGGATCTATAGATAGATAGGAATGGTGCTTGTGAGAGAAGGAGGAAGAGAAGGTGATGGATGTAGAGACATAGAGAGAGGTTAAATGAAGAATGGAAGAAAAGGGATATACATGTAGGGAGGGAGGAATGGTGGATGTGAGAGAAGGAGAAAAAACAGACTAATTGGGGTAGAGGCAAACTAAGAAGGAATGAAAAATGAAATTGAAGAAGATGATCGAAGAGGGGTACTGTGGATGAGAGAAGGATGAAAAAAGGAGTGATGGAGGTAGCGATAAATAGAGACGAGGCATGAAGAATGAAATCGGGGGGGGGGGGGGGGGGGGTTCAGATACGAGAAGGTGGAGGTATACATGTAGGCAAATAGAGAGAAGGAAGGAAGGATGAAAGAGAGAGAGAGAAGATAGAAGGGGAGAATGGAATGATGGATGTAGTGGAAAACAAATTAGATAAAAGATAGAGCAAGACAGATCAACATAGAAATTGAGGTAAGGCAGCAAAATGGATGAGAATGGTGTTGAATATAGATGAGAAACGTAACCTTAATATCTATCAGATAGGAAGTTGAAAGAGAGATAGACAGAGAGAGAGAGACAGAGAGAGAGAGACGGAGAGAGACAGGGGGAAGGGGGGATGGTGGAGATGAGCAAAAGAGGAAACTTGGATGGAGGGAAAGGTAGCTGACTATCGAGAGACAGGCAGGTAAAAGCAAATATTGTTTGTGCACGTGAGAGTAGAGAAGGGCAGAGAAGCACAGGAAAGGTTCTGGTGGCACGATGTGTTCCTAATCGATATTGCATATTGTAGCATAATCACATAGGGCACATTCTAATGTACCTGTTCTAGTTTTTAGATCAATATGTACAGGGATCTGGATGCCACATTCTTTCTAGACATACATGTACTAGTTCATATACTAGATGACTTTTACTACAACTTTTGAGAGTATGGTATTTTTCCACCTACATTATTATAGGTTATTGTAAGGTTAACACAATCATGCATTTAAAAAAAATGAATTTCAAAGAAACTGATATATTAACACAGACTGTTTTAGGCCATTGAAAGGTAGAAATTTCATGATGCATGATGGTAGTATTCTAAATAAAGAATTTGCACATCTATAGGCCTATGAAATAACGTATTCACTGGTTAGAAAAGTTGGTAATATCATTTTGAAGATTATGTTAGCTGAATTGAAGAAATGATTGACGTGAAGGAATAGATCGGATAAAGTCTGTCTGAGCAGTGATTCAATGAAGCAGTCACGGCATAAATGATCTGAAGAATATTGATCAAAACACTTGACTCGAGAGGCGCAAACTTAATCCCGGACATAGCAATTATATCCTTTGACAGGAAATTAATATTCAATGTACTAATGCCAATCTCCACCCAGGAGTAGTAATGTGGTAGTTGCTGGGAAGAGTTTCTGTGAGTGCTAGAGTGCTTTAGTAGCAAAAGTAATACTTGAGCTCCGGGAATTTGCCATGACAGATGGCGCTATACAAGAACCTACCTTTATTATCATTCAAACCTCACCATCAATCTACCCATCTCGGTTTTCATTGCAACTTGGAACATGAACTAGATTTTATCTAGTATAATGCTGGAGAGGGAAAGCACAGACAGATAGAAGAGGCAGGAAAAGGATTGATTTAACAAATCTCATAAATCCCATTTTAAGCACATTGGAAGCTCTGGATGCACATGAAAGTATATTTTCTGCTCTTCTGATATTATTGTTAGGTGATCGGCAGATGATAGATCATCTCTTGATTTTAATAATACCAGTAGTCAGAATCTTTATTTCTTTATTAGGTGATCTGCAGCAGGTCTGCAGGATGATTTCAAACTGTATATTGTGTGTCCCATCAGAGATATTGTGTGTGTGTGGGGTTTTTACAGAGGTATATCAATCAGATATGATTATTTACGTCTGTGGACCGACCTTTAAACGTCACCATCCGAAAGACGTGACTCAGTTTCGAACCTGCATCCTCGGCTGAATCAGTTTGTAACTTCCATTGTTGGCTGGATTACAGGCGCACGCCACAACGCCTGATTCAAAAGTATCATGCCCAGACCTTATAGTTATTGCATTCTAAATTGTGTACAAAGCCTACGGGAAAATTGATCATTTTGAAAATTCATATTAATAGTGTCATACTGCTTTTCATCTTCTTTATATAAAGCACCACAGGCTCTTACCTATAAGTCTTATCCAAGACCCCAAGTTTTTTATCCTGGGCCGGCCCCATCTTATAAAAATGTTGATATTAATCGCATCTTATGTGCGATTAATATCAAACGTAACTATAAACATAAAAGATACGAGACTGCAAACTGGCTGCTGATTGGAGGATTTATAACTTGTTATAAGATGGGGTACAGATATAATGCTCTGAACTTTGTGTAGAAAATCTATAGGGAACTTCCGTCATTCAAATGTGAGGGGGAACTTCAACTCCTCTTACTGACTGTGAACTATTGTTGATCAGCTGCCATCTGGCAATCATTTCTTCTTCATTTCAGATCTTCTGCAGATCATCTGATACGTCAGCAGTGATGAATTACAGTCTAGTAGTTCCTTTTCTTCTTCTCTTTATTTCTCTTCCTCTTTCTTTCTTCTCCTCCTCCACCTCTTCTTCTTCTTCTTCTTCTTTTCTCTCTCTCTCTCTCTCTCTCTTTGTCCTCCTCATTATCTTCTTCTTCTGCTTCTTCCTCTTCTCCTTCTTCCTCTTCTCATTCTTCCTCTTCTCCTTTTCCTTTTCATTCACTCCTCCTTCTCCTTCTCCTTCTCTTCTCCTTCTCTTCTCCTTCTACTTCTTCAACAAAGCAATATTTCCTTGAGAAGTAAGAATAGTAGTAAATATAATAACTGTATATAGATACCGATGGGTTAAGATAACCTATAAATGATCAAGTAAGCTAATTAGTCTTATTTCAAGTCAGAATGCATATGTCGGAAGGATGTGGTAGCTTGGGAAACACATTAACGTGCCATCTTTAATTACTTTCACAGGAGAAGTGTGAGCATGGAGTTTCCATGATCAACCTTCCATACGCTGGTTCCTCTTCATCGCTTTGCTCCAGGTCATAGCTTTTTCAAGGTGTTTTAAAGTAAACACCAGTATTGGAAACACCCCTATTTCAAAAAAGGAAATGGAAGCTCTTACTACCAATCATGTGAAAGAATATGTTTTTACTAATACGTGATCATACAAATTTTGCTGAGAAACCGCCTACTAATTGATATATTTGGTAAATTATTATATCTATTTGGACCTGATAGATATAACGCACGTGTCGTGCACGTGTGTGTAGTCCCATATACATCTTTCTGTGTACAGTGCTTGTAACTTTACCAAGACTGGGCCAAATTTCTTATCAGTTTGATGATTCCAGAACCTTGCAGTACATCTATGCTAGATGATCAACCTTTTCTGATCGATTCCACAACGTTTCTTTCACAATGCAATCGCCTGACCATAACTGGTCTCTATCTTTAACCATATCCCAGGCTTTCAAAGGGATTAAAGGGAATGTTGATATAAAATATTTAAACATTTAAATTTCTAAGTGAAAGATCGAGTTCTTGCTTTGGAGTGTATAGCCGTTATCTAGCATTTGTTGCAGATATTCACATTAAAATTCACCAGAAATCATGGATAGAGTACCAAATGAACTTGTATTTTTATACAAGGAGAACACCTTGATAATGTATTAAGCATGTTTCTTTCCAGTATCATTTATCTACCAGAACTTTACACAAGCTTTAATGCCCTTTTGGTTCTCAGCAGACTATAAGTTTCTAACTAATGTGGTAGCCAAACTTAGACACTTTGAAACTTGTAGATGAAAGCGAGCATAAGCAGATACCCCCCAAAATAGATAGGATATAAGCTCTGCCCCGTTTGACATTTTGGCTCTTCGAAAGAACCTGATATCACAAAGAGATTTGGCAATGTTGATGGAAAACTCACTACGTCATTCATGTGATAATACATACCAGTACTTTAAGAAAGCCGATACTCAGAAAAGATGGGCTAAATGCGTTGATACTGCATGTGACTATGAATGTTTAATTTTCTTGTCCTCTATATGCTGTCTTGATGTAGAAACACATATTCTGTATGTGGTGTGCCAAGCACGCACATGTACAGTGATGGGAGAATCGATCAAGATGAATAATTCATAGTGCGGAGGGCTTATCCGATAGTCCGATACACATTCAAAATGCCAACCTTCAAAATGGCAGATCTTGAACATGCTAGTGATAGTACATAGATAGGACTATAGTACAAATATGACACTAATTGGCCACTTCGACCCACAGATCTTTTAGACATGGAGGTGTCCCACTTTGTGCATTTCAGAATAATCACTGCCAAAGTGATGAAGGTGCTTTATGAATACCTTTTCTTGAAAAAAATACTTCCACCTGCTACCCCAGTATCGTAGCATGTACAGCCAGTGCTTAAAGATGTGTCATGGTCTAGAGGATACGTTACCGCACCGTATATCATGTGGTTCACGGTTTAAGTCACAGTGCTGCACTAATGTCCTTTTGTAAGACAATCTACATTTGCCACTCTCCACCAATGTCTGGTAAATGGATACCATGTAGGAATCTAATCCCTGAATGTTTTTAGCACCTTACCTTTGTAAGGGCCTGTGCAAATGGATATGTGCAAAACATAAATTTAGCTATTATTATTATTGTTCTTGTTGTTTCAGTTAGTGTTATTGTTATTATTTATAAATTAATAATAATTACATAACTTTCATTAATACGTATCCAGCAGTCATCACGATGCGTTTTACATTTTTTGTACGAAGGACCATTATCTGCCCATGCACAGATGGCTCCCCGAAGTGGCTTATTCAGTGCAAACATATGTGGCCTTAATATCAATCAAATCAATCCTATGTCTCTCTCTCTCCATATCGATTGACTTTGGCGATCATGCTGTTCCACAGCCCTCGGTTCCTAGCCTTCTCTATTAGCACCACTCCCAGTTATTTCACTCCTCTCTCTTCCAACAATTTCTGCAAACTGTCTATCCAAAGTATCCTCCTTCTTCCCCTACTCCTTCTTCTCACAATTTTCCCTGTCAAAGCAAGATTCTCTAGGCCTTCTTTACGTGTAATGTGACCCATGATCTTCAACTGCCTAATCAACATCTCACGTATCATTTTCCTTTGCACTCCAGCTCGTCCTATGTCTATGTAATATTAATGGCATGTTACCCCACCCCCTTTTTTTATACATTATGCAAAGCTACATGTTTATATACTCGTAACAATATTAGGGCAAAGTGTACCAAAATTATCCTGTATAGTTGTAGATGTATGTGTACTAAATAGTATTTGCTAGTGACTTGTAAACCCTGAGGAGTAAATGGTGGCGCCTGGATACATGTACATGTAGTCTATTTACATTGTAAACTGTAATATCACTCTGTCAATTTAATTGGACAACAATTCCTTGAGGTACAACGGTATTGCAGAACCTTCCTCTTATCCCTCGCTTTGTATCCCGCGGCAGTTTGGGCCAAACACCATTTCGGCTTGACGCTGAACCCACGAGGTACATGTACCCCCTCGTTGTCCTTTTATCATTATCTATATTGCCTTCCGTTTCAAATTTGGCCCCAAGATGCAATCAATACTCTCCCGCACACTCTCTCAAAATGACATCTCGCTGTAAATAAATTTGGTGCGTCCAATAAAATACCGAAATGCTGTAACGCAGGCTGGCTTAATCCTAGACGCTCTAGAGAGTTTGGCACAAATTGTCCTTTCTGTAGACAAAGTCGGTGAGTATCCTTATAAACGTGTGATGTAAGCTTGGTTATTGCTTGGGGTATTCATTTATGTCATTTTTTTGCTTGCTTCAGGAGTATGTAAGTCAAATTATGGAATTTGATTCTGCCGGGATGGCTAATACGCACACAGCATGTACATATACCCTCCTCTTAGCTGAAAGTAGACTTCCTTTTTATAGCAATGTAGCATTTACAGATATCTGTACATGCATGTATTTTTATGCTTGTGCATGGTACGTGTAGCAATGGATACATGTCAGTTTTGTGTTGGGCTAAAACGCTAAAAGATGCCAATTTGTTTGTACTTCATGAAGATAATGAAGATCAAGGTAAAAGATTTCAGCATTCTTTTTAATACTAATAGGCCTATGCACATGTATACACCCTTTTTGTATTTCTGTCTGTCTCTCTGCATTTCTGTCTTTCCGTATTTCTGTCTTTCCGTCTTTTCGTCTTTGAGTATTTATTTCTTGCTCTTGATAAATAACAAACAATGAACGTTACTTTCACAATAGGTTCAAATAACAGTTCAATCATCTAGGCCTGTATATCATCCACATTGTGGAAAATCCTTGTTTATTACATACATGTACATGTATGTACCGTGTTGCAATCTCCTCAAACATTTTGAATCAAGTATCACAGCATAAAGCAAGCATGGCAAGCGAGCAGCTGTACAAGAAAAATTAGTGGGCATCTCTCTCATTGAGTCAAGCCCTTCTAATTTGGTGGAGTAATTCTTTCATTTCCGCGCGTGAGTGGGACAGTATCATGTTGCAAAATATGAGACTGGGCAAATTTTTGCCAATTTGACAGCAAAAACACACCTTGATACGCTTGCATAAGGCCTGTCTTCACTATCTCGAGATTGCCAAATATCCAGCTATTTGAACTATATATCCCGATCGCAAACTATCCAGCTAATTTGGGTCTTCATCAGACCGAAGTAGCAATTAGAAGGATATTTGGTCAGGATTGTCATCCCAAGATATCTTGGGATAGTTGGCAAAATATCCCACTATTTGGCAAAATATCCAGCTATTTGTCCCGTGCGTCTTCACTAGACTGAAGATTCGCAATACGCGCTAACGCTGAGCAAAATATCTCGAGTTTCAAGTTTCGAGGTCGAATCTCGAGATAGTGAAGACGCGATTTGTTACTTCGGGATTATTTCCCAAATCAGAAATAGCGGGCTATTTGGCAATCTCGAGATGATGAAGACGCGCCTATAGAGCATGGACAGGCTAGCTAGCTTCCCATGCAGGCCTTCGCTTGTATCTTAGTTCATTAGGGCTGTTCACATCAGGTCTTGTCTTCGGGTTCATTCTCGGGATCATTCTCGGGTTCATTCTCAAAGTGAGCAAGTAACCTGCAAAAATGGTGGGTCATCCTACGTATAACTTTGTTTTGTAGACAATAATGATAGAGTGGCTCATGACTTGTGCTCTTTCAAAAAATTGTTTTTCTTTCAGTACTGGTCTAAGTGTTGACCCACATACGTGTACAGTACATTATTTGAATATTAATTATTACGGCAATTAGGTGACTTGTAACAAAAAGTGGCCTGTTTCGACATAGAGAATGATTCAGCACAAGCCTTTAATAAGCATTTGTTTGATCTGTAGACTGATGCAGGGAGCACTCCTAAGTTTTCAGTTTGTACTTCCAACATCATCAGAATTCTTTTTACAGCCAAAGTTACAAGTCTATGAACTTGTACATTTTCTTATGTTCTTGGATCTGTATAGTATTTTAGATAGACCTTGTATGAAATTAGAGAGGTTGCAAATGGTGGGGGAAGGGGGCATATGCCGCATTTTGATTTGAGTCAAGTTCAGGGAGAGTTGAGGGCTGATGGGAAAGGGGGTACTGGGTAACCAAGCTGATAACCAAGGTTAAGGAAAGCTGGAAGCTTATTGCGATAATTAATGAGTTGAGTGATGCGATTTATGACAACATGTGATGAACTAAACACATGCACCCAGTAGCCATGCTGTGCAAGAGACAAGAGCCTGAAGAGCACTTCATTCTCTAGAGCCATATTTTGTCTGTGCTTTGAAATAGCATGTGCAATATACCAGTGTGTATATTACATGAAATTTACTATGCAAATGTCCTTGTACATTGCGTATTGCCATTAGAAGCTTGCCATACATGTGCATGTATGTCACCATGTTTGCTGTGCATATCTTGCGAAATTACATTTTGCTTGATAGGCCTACCTGTACATGTACATGTACTTAATTTTATTGCTTATTGTGTGACTATCTATAGTATACGAACCTTGTCTTTTTGACATAAGAATGATTTCTTCTGCATTACCTTCGACACTGAATAACTTATAAGGTTTAAAGGGGAAGTCCACCCTGATATTAAGTTGATTTTAATAGCAGAAAAATGAGAGGATCAGGTCAGTGAAAGTTTGAGTAACATCCAATTGAAAATATGAAAGTTATGAAAGTTTTCATCAGTAAAACACAAATCGGCAACTCTGTGAATTATCTTGTAAGGTCCTCTCCAATTCGCTGTGTACATGAATTTCATATAACTTACTTTTCTTAGTTATTGATGACAGAATAGATTTGCTCCATACAGGGGTTATATAGAAACATATTTGCACTAATTGTATTAAGGGTGCACATATATGATTGAAAATCATATTTTGGGAAAATAGTAATTCATGAATTTATTTAGTACATAGCAAATGGGAGGGAACTTTGAAAGAAATATCACAGAGTTGCCAATTTGATCACTTCAAAAACTCATAACTTTTTTTGTGATCATATTTTTCTCAAACTTTCACTGACCTAGCAGTTCCTCTTCTTGTCCTGCTTCTGTTAAAATCAACTTAATATCAGGGTAGACTTTCCCTTTAACCATGGAGGGTTCTCAAACTCTCTGTTTTCTTTAGAAGGAACGACTTTGACCCAACAGAAGTAAATAGACACCCTCTCTTTGTGCCTCATTCTTGAAGGTTTATTGTTGTATCCATTGTGTTTCCCCGTCTTTGACTTGGGTACCTGGTAATGGTAGACTTCAGTTTACACTCTGGATTCAAGACACACACGGCATGTTCAGGTTCACTGTTCCAACGTTAGAAAACCATGTTTTCTTGCAGGGATGTCGTTTATTCTAAATAGATATAACGACCTACATGAAGGGAGCCATCATGGAATAGTGGTTCATTCTCTTGGCACTCAATTGAGAGGTTTAAGATTCAGATCAGACTGATGTTAACTCCTGTTAAAAGAATCAATGCACCTCTGACAGCATACAATAGTTTGTTTCAAATCAGAGTGTGTCATAACATTTACACTGCATTGGAGTACACTAGAGCTATACTTATATGGAAGAAAATTAAAAATTAACCCCCCCCCTCCCCCCCCCCAAAAAAAAAAAGAAAGAAAGAGTGTATTTGAATAGCTCAACAGCATGCATTCATGATACATGTAGATGTAGGGGCCTACAAAATAATGTAGATGCATGTATATATACCCTTCAATGTGAATGTGCCCTTGAATACACCAATACGCTTGTAAACATTATGACTAATGTTAACAAACATGTTAATGTAGTATCATGTAGGGGCCTACTGTACATGTCTACATGATATGGAGGCCTAAACAGATATTATAAGGCCTACAAAATGTATTTGTATTAAATTGTAGTTGCACATGTAGGCTACTTAGTCTGTGCAAAAGAAATGAGATTTGGGGGTATAGTCTTTATTTAAACAAGTATATTGCACAATATATGAACATCGTACTGAGTTATCTATATTTTGTTGACACATATATCAAGTACATCTTTCAAAATCATTTTGCCTAATGAATTAATAACCAATTCAACAATATAATGTGCTTCTTTGCTATTAGTCATTTAAGATTAGAAGTTTCTTTGAATCTCAGTTACTTTCAGAGACATTCTTTGCATTTTGATTGCTTTATTTTTCCAATAAATTAATAAGGGGCATAGAAGAATTACTCACTCCTTTGCCCATTGGTGGTATGTAACTTCAATGGAATGTGAGGGAAAATATCAGTTTATTGCAATTCACTATTGTCTAACAGTTGGATGTCTGGATCGAGTAGGACAGTCTGTAGGACAGTCTGTAGTGCAGCGTGTTTATGGTGTATTGACAAGGTATGCATTGCCAGGTTTGTTAGTTGTCATGGAGTGTGTATATAGGCCTACTGTAAAGTAAGTTATGACTAAATACTGCTGTCTTTGGTATTATCAAAATACGCTGGGCACTTATGTTTCCTAGCTGTTCTGATTAATTTTGATAGACATTTCTTTTTCCGTTGTGGAATGGGGAACAACAGGAAATCAGTTTGACAACAATGGGCAAGTCTTTGCCTGCATTGTTGGCCTGTGTATTATATATTTGTATTTAGACAAGGTTGGATAGATTTAGAAGATTGAAAAGAGGGACTGATAAAGAGCTTTGCTAAAGTGAATGGAAAAGTGAATAATGCTGGTCTGTGCTGTAGGCCTGTATTTTGTGAATTAGAGTTTAGATGCACAATGGAGAGTTAGGGAGGGAGAGAGAGAGAAAGAGAGTTAGGGAGAGAGAGAGAGAGAGAGAGATAAGGGGGGGGGGGTGGAGAAGGAGAAAGATGGGGGAGGGGAAAAGGGATATGCAGACAGACAGAAATATCATAAATCAGAACACCACATTGTAAATGTGGTAAATTTGTTGTAGTTCCTGTGTTTATGATACATTCATCATTAAGGTACAAATACATCGCATTCCATACAAATGTGATACATTTTCGCCATCACACTTCAAATACTAAGGTATGCCACTGTGCACGTACCACTCAAAACAGGTACTAGTATCAGGGCTTTCATCGAAAGGGGTGCGGCGCGGCGCGGTGTGGTGTGCTCAACGCACCCATTCGATAAAAGAGGGGGGGCTTTTCTCGAAAGGGTGCGTTGAGAGCGGAGTACCGTTTTAACACACCCTTTCGATAAAAGCGGGGGGGCTTTTCTCTAAAGGGTGCGTCGACTAGTCTTTCGCATCAGTCGTTTAAAATGAGGATCTCGGACAAAAGGTAATAGTTGCCAATTTAAGTATATCGAAAATGTATTAAATAAAATGGAATGGTCTTGATTACAGAGTGGTCTCTTTCGTTATTACTATGTTGATGGGGGAGACAGAGAGAAGGAAAAAAGGGAAAGGGAAAGGAAGATAAAAGGAAAGAATAAGAAGAAAAGAGGGAAACTGGGGGGGCGAAGGGCTCTTGCCTCCTCACCCCCCCCCCCCCCGCCAAAAAATAAATAAGAGAGAGAGAGAGAAGGGAAAGGGAAAGAAATATAAAAGGAAAGAAAGAAGAGGAAGAAGGAAAGAGGGAAACGGGGGAAGGGCGAAAGGCTCTTACCTCCCCCCCCCCCCCCCCCCCGCCAAAAAAATAAATAAGAGAGAGAAAGAGAGAGAAGGGAAAGGGAAAGAAAGAAGAGGAAGAAGAAGAAAAGAGGGAAACTGGTGGGGGGGGGGGCGAAGGGCTCTTGCCTCCTCCTCACCCCCCCGCCAAAAAATAAATAAGAGAGAGAGAAGGGAAAGGGAAAGGGAAAGAAAATATAAAAGGAAAGAAAGAAGAGGAATAAGAAGGAAAGAGGGAAACGGGGGAAGGGCGAAGGGCTCTTGCCTCCTCCCTCCCCACCCCCGCCAAAAAATAAATAAGAGAGAGAGAGAGAGAAGGGAAAGGGAAAAGGAAAGAGAATAAAAAAGGAAAGGAAGAAGAATATGAAGAAAAGAGGGGCTCTTGCCTCCTCCCCCCCGCCAAAAAAATAAATAAGAGAGGGAGAGAGAAGGGAGAGGGAAAGAAAATATAAAAGGAAAGAAAGAAGAGGAAGAAGAAGAAAAGAGGAAAACGGGGGCAAAGGGCTCTTGCCTCCTTTCTTTTCTTTCTTTTCCTTTCTTTCCTATTCTCCCTCTTTTTCCTTTAGGATCAGGACCAGGATCAGAACAGATTCTCTCTCTCTCTCTTATTTATTTTTGGCCCTTCGCCCCCTTTCCCTCTTTTCTTATTCTTTTTCCTCTTCTTTCTTTCCTTTTAGATTTTCTTTCCCTCTCCCTTCTCTCTCTTATTTATATTTTCGGCGGGGGGGAGGGGGAGGCAAGAGCCCTTCGCCCATCCCCCGTTTCCCTCTTTCCTTCTTATTCCTCTTCTTTCTTTCCTTTTATATTTTCTTTCCCTTTCCCTTCTCTCTCTCTCTCTCTTATTTATTTTTTGGCGGGGGGGGGGGGGGAGGCAAGAGCCCTTCTTTTCTTCTTATTCTTCTTTCTTTCCTTTTATCTTCTCTTTCCCTTTCCCCTCTCTCTCTCTCTCTTATTTATTTTTTGGCGGGGGGGGGGGGGGGGGGAGGCAAGAGCCCTTCTTTTCTTCTTATTCTTCTTTCTTTCCTTTTATCTTCTCTTTCCCTTTCCTTTTCTCTCTCTCTCTTATTTATTTTTTTTGGCGGGGGGGGGGGGAAGCCTTTCGCCCTTCCCCCGTTTCCCTCTTTCCTTCTTCCTCTTCTTTCTTTCCTTTTATATTTTCTTTCCCTTTCCCTTTCCCTTCTCTCTCTCTCTCTTATTTATTTTTTGGCGGGGGGGGGGGGATGAGGAGGAGGCAAGAGCCCCGTCACCCCCCCCCCCTGTTTCCCTCTTTTCTTCTTATTCTTCTTTCTTTCCTTTTATCTTCCCTTTCCTTTTCCCTTTTTTCCTTCTCTCTGTCTCCCCCATCAACATAGTAATAACGAAAGAGACCACTCTGTAATCAAGACCATTCCATTTTATTTAATACATTTTCGATATACTTAAATTGGAAACTATTACCTTCTGTCCGAGATCCTCATTTTAAACGACTGATGCGAAAGACTAGTCGACGCACCCTTTCGAGAAAAGCCCCCCCGCTTTTATCGAAAGGGTGTGTCAAAACGGTACTCCGCTCTCAACGCACCCTTTCGAAAAAAGCCCCCCCCTCTTTTATCGAATGGGTGCGTTGAGCACACCACACCGCGCCGCACCGCACCGCACCCTTTCGATGAAAGCCTAGTATCAGTGTATTCCAATACAAAAGCACAGTGAGTCATGCATGCGTTATTGAATGGAGCAAATAATGAACAGAACACAATATAGTCTCTGTGTATATTGTGTGAACAATTAGGGTGTTTTCTTATTTGCTTTGTTTACCTCTTATTCCATCCGCAAGGATTGTAGGCTGGGTTCGTTCTTCGGTCGATTGGTCATCTTTAGGAATTTATAGACTTAAATCTTTCTCTTATGGCATTTTGATGTAAACCTACACGTATAATACTTTGTTGGACTGAACGTTACAGTGTGCTAAAGTGTAAGTTTGGATTTTCTCATTCATACTTACCGGTATGAAGAATTCTATGTTGCTCAGCATTGGATATTGAATACGGTACCCTGTTTATGGTAATATTGTTTTCATTTGTTGATGTTATTACTGACTGTTTATCATGTGCCCGTGAATGTATGATCGAGTGGTTGACTATTTGTGTGAGAATAGATTTGTCATAGGATATGATTTACATGTATCTTTCAATTTATAAAGTGTTTTGTCTGTTCTGTGCCTGTGGGATATGCAGAGATGCCAAGTTCAAAGATCAGCAATGCGTGACATTTTCATGATTCGGGGCGAGGGTATAACACACGTATATAAGGTATAGCGTTTTTTCAAAATCTAGCGTGCGCGTCGTGCGTGAGAGCGTTTCCAGACCCTCAAAATGCGTGACGTCACGCCTAATGCGTTACACTTGGTAGCTCTGGATATGGTAGAGGTTATTGTCTAGGCCAACATGTACATTTTTTGCAAAGCTAGTATACCAACTACATGCATGTACATTTTTACATGTACACTTAAACCTTAGGTCAAGTAAAAAATTGATCCCTAGTTTCTAGTCTGGATTATTCAAAAATAAACAGGGGTTCCATATTTATTTGATATTTGATATTTTTCCGTACACAAAAATGCTATTTAGTCAATTTCAACATATGTTTTGTTATTACAAATTAATTTGTACGTCTACTACAGAGGCTGCAACCAATGTAAAATTGAATTATGATAGCGTCATGTAACGCCTGGCTGGAATGCTCCCCAGGGAGTGGAGATTGTGCACACAATGTGTACGGGCAAGCACTGAATCCAATAACCGGGGTAAAAATATATTTGAAAAGCGCTTAGAGACATTTTTATTAAGCGCTATATAGAAATTGAATATTATTTTTATTAATATTGATTGTGATTTCATATCACAATTATCAAACAACAAAAAAGAAATAGATGCAAGATTTAGATTTTAAAAAGGTCAGAGAAGGGCACAGGAAACTAGGAGTTACATTTATTCAGCCATATGAAAATGTGTTGTCCATGTACCATGTGTACAGGGGGGTGTTTCATAAAGCTGTTCGTAAAGTTACGCATGACTTTACGAATGACTTAAATATGAAAAGCCAAATGGGATGCTAAATCATTTTTAACTGCATCA
The DNA here is from genome assembly GCA_035222895.1 of Strongylocentrotus droebachiensis. Lineage (NCBI taxonomy): Eukaryota > Metazoa > Echinodermata > Echinoidea > Camarodonta > Strongylocentrotidae > Strongylocentrotus > Strongylocentrotus droebachiensis. The sequence continues at coordinate 785 of JAVYIG010011272.1, read as the reverse complement.
ATTAAAGTTGAACTGTGCAGATGTACTGTAGATTAACATTCTTATTATAACAAAGTAAATTTTTTGCCATATTTTAATAGAGGTTATTGGAAATATAGTGACATTGATTTAGGTTTAAAAAAGACTTTTGATCAGAGAAGGTCACAAGAAACTAGGAGTTACATTATTCAGCCATATGAAAATTTGTTGTCCATCTACCATGTTTATACTACATTGTATACATGTATATGTACATGTATATACATTAAATACATTGAACTGATAAGATGGATAGAAAACAACACACAATGAAACTTAAACTTTATTCCATCTTGCTTTGTATTAAAGTTGTACATCCTGTCTTTTCAGGAAATGATATATAATTGTTATATATTGATGTAATTTAGGACCCCTTTAGACCTTCATACATACATTTTAACACATACTTGTATCTTTAAGTAACTATTCAATCGTAAAGGTGTATTGAATAAAACAGATCTTGAATCTTCATTTATCTTCGACAAAGAATGATGCCTTCATTGAATTTGTAAATGTAATTGTAAATAAACAGATTGTGATGATGTTTGAAGGTTTGCATGGTGGTATGAATAATCACGGAAGAGTTTACGGTACAAACAGATTGTGATTTAGATTGATTTCATTACAAGGTTTTATTTATGAAATGCTCTCCTTTTCAAAGTATGACATACATGTATAGTACCATTTTGTTGCAATTTTGTCACTCTAACTGATACATACATTCCAAAGTACACCATATAATATATTCATCCAGTATATTGATAAGA
>JAVYIG010011271.1:0-62086 GCA_035222895.1 Strongylocentrotus droebachiensis | reverse complement strand
AATGCAGATTTAGCGAGAGCTATCCTTCTCTTGATCTCTGTCTCGCATCTGGCATCTTCGGTAATCATGCTGCCGAGGTAGTTAAATGAGGAGACTTGTTTAATAGTCTGTTCTTTCAGTTTCAAGTTACATTTTGGACTGCTCTTCTTGGATACCACCAGGCACTTTGTCTTGGTATAGTTGATCCCTAGTCCCATTCTCTCACTTTCTTTTACAACTACGTTCAGGAGTCTTTGGAGATCTTTCTCTGATTCAGAAAATAAAACAGTGTCATCAGCATATCTAATATTTGTGATTGAATGACCACCCACTTGTATCCCACTTTCATCTTCCAATTCTCTTAGAATGATTTCACTATACATATTGAACAGGTCTGGCGACATAACACAACCCTGTCTGACTCCCCGTCTGATGTTGATATATTCACTACACTCTCCTTCTACCCTGATGCATGCAAACTGATTCCAATATAGACTTTGTAGCAGTCTTAGATCTTTCCTATATATATCAAGCTTTTTCAGCTCTTCAAAAAGTTCTGAATGTCTTACTTTATCAAAAGCCTTTGAATAATCAATAAAACACATGTACACATCCTTTTGCATTTCGACTGCTCTCTCCGTTATATTTCTAACCACAAATATTGCATTTCTTGTGCCCGCATCCTTTACAAAACCAAATTGTTCCCTTCCGATCATGGGAGTTATGCTTCTTCTTGCTCTCAAAAGCAGAATCCTCAAAATAATCTTAGTGATATGGCAAATAAGGCTGATTGTCCTATATTGCTCACAATCCACGGCTCCCGGTTTCTTTGGGAGAGTAATGAAAATGGATCTGCCCAATTCATCTGGAAATGTTCCGTCATCATATATTTTGTTGATAATTTTTGTTAATCTATCAACACCATATTCCTCTAATGCTTCAAACATTTCAGTGACCACACCATCTGGTCCAGCTGCTTTGTTCTTCTTCATCTTTGACATTGCCCAACGGACTTCAGATTTAAGAATTTTCTCCCCTTTGACTTCATCTGCAAAACTCGGCATTGCTTCCCTACTATCCTCAAAAAGTTCGCCAATGTATTGTGTCCACCTACTCATTTTGTCCTTCATTTCAAACAGGATTGACCCATCTTTTCCTTTGATACAGCCAGGGTTTGAACAACCAGACTTTTTACCTGAAATCTCATTTATTCTTTGGTAAACATTACTATTCTTATCGAATTGATTTTCAATTTCTACACATTGTTCGTTTAGCCAGCTCTCTTTTGCCTCATTACATTTTTGCCTAATTTGTTTGTCTAGGTCCCTATATTTCTTGCATTGTCTATTTCCAATTTTCTGTCTATCTTTCATCATTAAAAGAATCTCCTCTGTCATCCATTTGTTCCTTCTTTTTCTCTCTTTCGTCGGCACATACTCTTCCGCTGTTTCTACCAGAATATTTCTCATCGTCTCCCACGTGTTTTCTTCACCTTCATCTATGAGCAACTCAAACCTATTCTTTACTTGTACAGTAAATTCTTGACGTATGTCCGGTTTACTCAACTGTTTAAAATCCAATATGTTCACAACTTTTGGTCTCTTGAGTTTCTTTAATTTGCACTGAAGTGTACATATCACCGGCACATGATCACTTCCGCAGTCAGCCCCTGGATATGTTTTTGATTGTTTCACTGCTCTTTTAAATCTACTATTTATGGCAATATAGTCTATCTGGTTTCTGACGATGTCGCCAGGACTCTTCCAAGTGTATACTCGTCTAGGGTGTTCTTTGAACCAAGTATTAGTGATGACCATGTTCTCCCCCTCACACCACTGAACCCATCTGTCCCCTCGTTCATTCCTTTCACCAATTCCATGCGGACCTACTGCTTTGCCCTGTATACCTTGACCGACTTTAGCGTTCAGGTCTCCCAGGACAATGACAATGTCATTCGATTTGCACTGAGATTTAGCTTTATCTAAGGAATCATAAAAGGTGTCAATAACTTCGTCAGCACTATCTGCCGTTGGTGCATAAACCACTATGATTGAGATGTTAAAAGGGTGTCCCTGTAATTTCACTAGGAGCACCCTATCACTTACACACCAGTGTCCCAACACACTCTTTGAGATATCTGGATCCAGCAGTAACCCCACACCTCTTTCATGCTTTTCACCTCCTGCATAAATCAATCTGTACTCATCTATCACAAACTCGCCGTTATTTAGCCATCTTGTTTCATTTAGTCCTAATATGTTGACATTTAGCCTCATCATCTCTTGTTTAACATTTTCCAGCTTGCCGCTCTGATACAGTGTTCTCACATTCCATGTTCCAACTCTGATGGTATTCCTATTGCGAACAGTAGCTGGCTGACGGTCGGGGCCCACCTGTCGCCCATGGGACACCCTACCGGGCGAGGTGCTTGTACCTTGAGGTAGACGAGCCCCCTTCACGCCTTTGGCTTTTGCTTTAGAGTTGTGGTTCATCATGATTGTTCTTGGAAGAAAATAGTGAAGTGGTTTTCCGTTGCCTTCTTCACCGCAGTAGTTAGCCGTATCTGGGATTATCCAGCACGCCAGTCATTATCAGAGGTTCACCGTTGTCCTAAAAGGATCTTCCGCCGAAACACTCCTACTGCATCGCTGCTGCCCAATGCAGAGCAGGCTATGCTTATTTAAAGGCGGCCTAAAATCGCCTTCCCAATTCAACGTCTTAGGGGATGCAAGTTTTTATTGGTCCTACTGGTGCCACCCAGTACCACCACCAGCCCCCTGATGTTGAATGGTCCCCTTTTAGTCGCCTTTTACGACACGCAGAGGATACGTGGGGGGTATTCTTGACAGGCCCACCCCACCATTCTAGACATACTCCCCTTATTCCATAATATTCTAATTTGTTTAATAATATGACATGGTTGATACTATCAAATGCTTTAGAAAGGTCAAGGAAGATACTAAAGGCAATATGTTTACTTTCAAAGGCATTATTTATATTATCAATACATTCTAGTAACGCCAGGGCAGTAGAATGTCCTGAGCGAAACCCAAATTGTCTATTATATAAAATATTATATTTATTTATGAATGACATCAATTTAGTATAAACTAATTTTTCAAAGATTTTGGCAAAAATGGACAAAAGAGAAATAGGTCGATAATTTGAACTTAGATTCTTTTCTCCACCCTTATATATAGGCAAAACTTTCGCTAATTTTAACTTGTCAGGGAAGTGACCACTTTGTAGAGATACATTATAAATATAAGTTAAAGGCAAAGCAATTATATATATACATTTCTTGAGAACTTTTGAGTCAATATCATCATATCCTGGACTCTTGCCATCTTTTAGTGCTAGTACTATATTTACAACATCGACCGTCCGTATGTCAGAAAAAAATAATGAAGTAGGATAGTCACCATGCAAGTATTTACCTGGATTTATATCATTTGAAGGTATATTTGTATTAATATTTATGCCAACATTAACAAAGTATTCATTTAATAGTTGCGCTATTTGCTTCTGGTCATGTATAATGTTACCATCAATAGATAAAGACATGCATTCAACCTTCTTAGTGCCATTTTTCAAAATGGAATTTATGACTCTCCATGTAGCTTTTAAATCATTATGTGCTGTATTAAATTTAGAGTGGAAATATTCACGTTTGCTCTTTCTTAAAGCATCACTTGCTATGTTTCTCCATTTGATTGTAAACCTGTTCACGATACTGACTAGGATTCTTCAAGAATTTTCTAAATAACCTGTTTTTCTTCTGACACAATTTTTTAACTTTTTTGTTGTACCAAGGTTTTTCTTTTCTCTTTACACAATTTTTAGCTCTACGAAGAGGGAAATGATTATTATATAAAGAAGTAAATTTTTCGATAAATAAGTCATATAAGACGTTTACATTTTTGGAATCATTTTCAACAACATCTTCCCAGTTAACACATTCTAAATCCCGGTAAAAAGAATACATATTTACATCATTGATATCACGGACCATTTTTCCATTACTACCATCAACCTGAGCATGTAAATGTGATACCATGAATACAGGCATATGATCACTGACTGCTTGACTAATTATACCTGAACTATGAATATTGCATATATTATTAACAAAGATGTTATCAATGAGGGTTGCAGTTTGACTTGTAACTCTTGTTGGTTTTGTAATCAAGGGTGTGTACGAAAAAGATTTCATAAATTGCAAAAAATCATTTTCGTTACCAGAAGAGCTCGCTTTAAGAAGGTCAACGTTAAAATCCCCCATTAAAATACACTGCTTCTTTTCGTTTATGATTTTGAAGAGAACTGGTTCAATAGAGTCAATAAAATCACGAACAGGTCTCCCTGGAGGTCTATAAATAACTCCAATTATTACATTTACTGGCTTCATGAACGCTTCAATAAAGATGGATTCAACATTTTCAGTGAATATTTGCATATCGTTTCTACATTTGTATCTTAATGGTTCGTTAACATAAATTCCTATACCACCACCAGGGCGACTTGTTCTGCCTTTTCCCAAAAAGTTATATCCTGGCAAGCAGTTTAATGGCAAGGGCACTTCATTTTCCGTTAGCCATGTTTCAGTGACACCTATAACTGAAAACTTTATTTTTGATGATTTTATACATAAATCCAAATTCTCAAAATTTTTCTTCAAGCTTCTGACATTACAATGCACACAAGATAGGGATGGTGAATCCAGATTTATGATATCTTTTGCCTCAAAGTATTTACAGTCTATAACAACTTCTTCCATCTATTGATATGACAGTGTAATTGTAAAAAATCTGACAGATGTATAGACTTGAAACCTGTGATGTTTAATATGTTACATACTAAAACAGCACCCCGTAGTCTGCCTCTCCATTTAAAAAACACCATACAGTGCGTCCCAGAAAAAACGAAACCGAGAAGTATCGATGTTTTATCATAACTTAATCACAACCATAATTAATGAATGATACATATTTGGAAAGCTTAGAGTCTCCTCTTTCAGTTGATGCTACTCACGTGATGCATATTTTACGCATGAGTGATTAAAAGCAATTTGAAGGAAGGAAACCAAAAAGACATTTGGCGGGCGGTATCTGAATTTCGAAGAAAAATTCACATTTCTAGAAAGTTGAGTTTCTGTTCTTTCATATGATACCTCAATCAAGAAAAATGAGCCAGGAATAACAAAGTTCTGTTTGTTTAAAGTAGCCCTTACATTTTCATAATTTTAACAAACGAATTCGTTTTCACTGGGTGCCTGCCGTAGCAAAAAGCAGATTTGACAAAAGACTTAACTCCGTTTCGTTGACAATCAGCCATGCATGAAGACACTCGTCTACGGCTGATTGTCAACGAAACGGAGTTAAGTCTTTTGTTAATTTCGTTTATTGATACGGCAGGCAGCCAGTGAAAACGAATTCGTCTAATAAAATTATGGAAATACAAGCACTACTTTAAACAAACAGAACTTTGTCATTCCTTGCTCATTTTTCCTGATTGAGGTGTCATATGAAAGGGCAGAAACTCATCTTTCTAGAAATGTGAATTTTTCTTTAATTAAGTGCCCGGCAGTGCCTTAAAAGGACGCCACATTGCCTTAAATGGATGTCACACGTGACAGTCTACGTTCTCGTCGTGTTAATCTAAAAGTCCCTTATACCGAGTTTTCACTCAGAGACGGACAGACCTTCTACGACGCAGGAGCACTCAGGGTAACGGCCGTCGCACACAGACCGCCCTCGTTACAATAAGCGGTTTCGCTTTTCGGTGCAGGGAAAAGTATAGACAAGTACGGATATTGCAACGCAATGCCAATAGGCAATTTTCGTAATGATTGTAACCAAATTTAATGCATACGCCTTTGTGAAGTGCCTCGATACAAACAATTTCATTCACCTGATAAGAATAATAGTATTTCAATAGACAGAATTACATTAGTTGTTGCCAGGTTTGACAAACATAAGGGAGTTTTCGCAAGCTCAACGCGGACGGAGAATCTGTGGTTCGTGTGCAAAATATGATGCGTCATATGACGCACGAAAACCAAGGTTTGTCGACAAACCTCCTTTGTGAATTCGGGCCGCGTCTTTTTTTTCGTACCACAGCGAGCCCAATATTTTGTTTTCAAACTTGCTAAGCTCCACCTCGAAAACCTCCAGATCACATTCCCCTTGTGACATCATCTTTCATCTTACATCAATGAGCTAACTTGAGAAAGTGGTATGTATCTTTGCCGAAGTCGACCACCTGTTACAATACGTAATACAATAGCAACATACATGTTGCTATGTCAGACATGCTGTAGCATCACCAGGAACACAAAGGCAGTGATGATGTATTGTATATGTATGGAAGCATGCAATTCTATTATGAACGTGTGCTAAGCTGGGGAAAATTACATACCATTGTCTATTCTAGAATATTAGTTTAGTCTGACATGTCTGACATAGCAACTTATATGTTGCTATTGTTTGTGGTATTGTAACAGGTGGTCAACTTTGGTCATGTCAGCAACATTTGTAAATTACTGGTATCGAATTAGAAATAAACCACTCTTGTATTTTATTCGGGGGGGGGGCAACTGCCCCCAAGCTCCCCCCTATCATTACGCCACTGCGAGGGAGCATAGTGAACGAGAGGGTTGACGGTGACGGAAGTGACTATCCCCTCACAGGTTTTTGAAGCTTTGTTGTATTAACAAATTACATTCATTAACAAAACAATAGTATAAAACAAGCAATATACCTTTTTCACACTTCACTTTTCTACAATATTTACTTGTACACTCTTTAGAATACAGTGCGTCCCAGAAAAAACGAAACCGAGAAGTATCGATGTTCTATCATAACTTAATCATAACTATAATTAATGAATGATACATATTTGGAAAGCTTAGAGTATCCTCTTTCATGTGATGCTACTCAGATAATGTATTTTTCACGCTTTAGTGATTAAAAGCAATTTGAAGGAAGGAAACCCAAAAGACATTTGGCGGGCAGTATCTGAATTTCGAAGAAAAAAAATCACATTTCTAGAAGGTTGAGTTTCTGCCCTTTCATATGACACCTCAATCAGAAAAAATGAGCGAGGAATGACAAAGTTCTGTTTGTTTAAAGTAGTGCTTGCATTTCCATAATTTTATTAAACGAATTCGTTTTCACTGGCTGCCTGCCGTATCAATAAACGAAATTAACAAAAGACTTAACTCCGTTTCGTTGACATTCAGTCGTAGACGAGAGTCTTCATTCATGGCTGATTGTCAACGAAACGGAGTTAAGTCTTTTGTCAAATCTGCTTTTTGCTACGGCAGGCACCCAGTGAAAACGAATTCGTTTGTTAAAATTATGAAAATGTAAGGGCTACTTTAAACAAACAGAACTTTGTTATTCCTGGCTCATTTTTCTTAATTGACGTATCATATGAAAGAGAAGAAAATAAACTTTCTAGACATATGAATTTTTCTTTGAAATTCAGATACCGCCCGCCAAATGTCTTTATGGTTTCCTTCCTTCAAATTGTTTGTAATCACTTATACGTGAAATATGCATCACGTGGTTAGCATCAACTGAAAGAGGAGACTCTAAGCTTTCCAAATATGTATCATTCATTAATTATGGTTGTGATTAAGTTATGATAAAACATCGATACTTCTCGGTTTCGTTTTTTCTGGGACGCACTGTATTATGCGAGTGAGCGTAGCTACCGAGCGAGAAGATTTTCGCATTTTTATTTGTCAAAACGCTGTACTCTTGGACCTCCCAGAGCCTTTATTCTTATTATTGCTAAGTTGAAACTTTGATTCGACAAGGTTATCAAAATTCAATGCTTGGAAACATTCGAAGTAATGATTATTATAAATTACAAAACGATTAAATACAGCCCCGGCATAGCACCTGAAGAGCTCTCCGAACGCTGCTGAGATGTGTGAGATCACAGTATGGACATGACTTGCACAAGCAGACGATGCCCCATGACATCTCACACATTTTCAGTGCCTGTGTTTCCATCTTCTCTTGAGTTCTTTCTCTTACTTCACTTCCGTCAAGCTAAATGTATAATCTATTGTCTCACTCTAAACCCCGCGCATGGTTTTATTTTGATGACAAATGCAGCGATACAAAAATAAAGGAATCTGTCGCTTGTAAACAAAATAAGACGCCATTGTATATTCAGCTGCACACATCGGGGTATGTTCGGCGGAACAAATGCCGTCCTTAATATCATTCCGGGGGTTTTTCAATTTGAAAGTCTGGTTTCTTTGATTGTTAATTAACCCCTATCCTGTGTATTTACAAGCAAAAGATTTTAGTTATCAGAATCGGGTCATATCCCCTTTTGAATGGTTTGACATGCCATTACATTTATATACACTAAACTCATTGTAATTCTCTATGGGATTTCGTCTGCTTACACTATGAACATGACTGATAAAGAAAGCGGACAAAAAAATACAGTTCCTCAGGTAGACAAAGGAACATCCCTTCACTGCTATTATGTAAACATGTGTAGAACAGGTGTCACATGCATATTCACCTTTTTACATAATAGCAGTGAAGGGATGTTCCTTTGTCTACCTGAGGAACTGTATATTTTGTCCGCTTTCTTTGTCTGTCATGTTCATAGTGTTAGGCAGTGTTGGTCCATATAGTGACGTCATTAAAAACATCGTTATTTTCCGGCGAATCTCTCGTATATCCCAGCTGCTATGGAGGTGGTTGTATTTGTATTTTTATAAATCACCCGATATGAAGTTGACCTATAACTTGTACGATGGCCATCTGTTAGCTTACCAGTTTCTAGTGATACATTAGTTGACATATTTGTGATTTTCTTTGAATTTCACCTTTAAAGTTTGTTGTAGTCTTTAGTCAGTATTTTCCATACACTTATTTGTTTGCACTTTTTCAAATTTTCAGGGGGGAGGACGACCCCCCCCCCCCCCCTAAAAAAGTTGAGGGGGGGGACGTGTCCTCCCGGGATCGCCGCCCCTGATCGAGGCACTTGATTCACTTAGGGCGTCATTGAGAACGCCCGTAGATTTGGCCAAAACCCGTTCTGGATTTCAGTACCTCAGCGGTCACCCCGCTGTAACTAGAGTAGCTTCTCGAATTTGCACACGAACCGCAGTGAATACACCTTTCAAAAAAAAAAAATCTGCTTTCCCTTCGTAGAGTAGTCTATTATTTAAGATTGGTATTTCATTCAAGGACTTATCAGGGCTCGAGCCCCACGGCCTTCACATCTCAAGTCAAGTGTGTAAACTACTCAGTTGCGAAGTGCTTTGACCGTCATTGGTGGTTATATGATATGAAAGCCTAATCACATGATAATAATGCCTCGTCCAGCTTTAAAGAGCTGTCGAAAGTTCAAACAATATATGCATTTCATTTGCATACAATCATTACTGAATCAATTTCCGGGTATTATTACCCCTATAAAATATATTATGAAGAAAAGCAAACATTGTGAACGAAAAACACACACGTATTTGTCCAAAACTGCCTAATTAGCCAATAAAGAAAAATGATAAGTCTCTTTTTGTTTTGTTATATCGCCTTTTGAAGTCATGAAGAACACTTAACTTTGTGACATATCTTGATAATGGATGTGATTATGAATATCAGTGTTGGATTATAATTTAATGACCTCTATTATATATTAAGCGCGGGAATATTTGATGTTAACCCTTGCTTTTGGGCAGGGGCGTCACTACACGCCCACACCTATCAGGGTATTGTCAGTAAAATTGCGCTGCAGTCGGGAAAAAATGAAAAGGGGAGGGAAGGAAGAAGAAAAAAGGAAAGAAAAGGGAAGAAAAGAAAGGAAAAGAAAGGAAAGAGAAGTGAAGAAAGAAAGAAACCCCCCATAAAAAGGAGAGGGAAAAGGAAAAGAAAAGAAACGAAAAGAGAGGAGAAGAAAGAAAAGGAGAAAAGGAAAAATAGAAAGATAGAAAAAGAAAATCGAACAAAAGATACGGGGGTGAAAGAGAGGAGAGAGAGGGCCGGTAACAGCCTGAGAGAGGAGGGGTGGGAGTAAGAAAAATACTGGAATTATGGAATAATTATGACTAAGATATCATATTTTAAAGACTTAAGATACAAATCCCTATGCCTTTAAATAAACTTTTATCATAATATTATAATTATATTTCACGGACCCAACTCCCTCTTTATACTAAGTAGTACTTTATACCTAATTGTTTTCTCTCAAATTACTTGAAACAGCGGCTCTCCGCTTGATCTGTATGAAGTTTAATTCCACCCTATTTTATTTTAATTAAAATGCTATAGCCACACTCTATTTCTCTATAATTATGTATAAGTCTTAATGTCAAGTTGTATTATAATTACTTTGTATTGCACTTATTTGATTTTTTAATGATGTAAATTCCACTCAATTCAACTTTTGAGCTGCCATGTGGCTTTTAATAAGTACCTTTTCAAATCAAATCAAATCAAATCAATCGTCGAACTTGTTAATGATGATACCTCCGTCCTAGAATAGCCGTCATTAATTCAAAATATAGATAACAGGAGCAATGCAGGCCCCGAGGTGAACCCAAATGTAAATATAGGTTTTATAATCGGTACCTGGCATAATTAATAAGTTGTGTGCACATAGGCCCTACGCCTGGTTTGTTAAAACAGACACGTGATGCACCAAAAATCGCTGACTATCAATTTCAACTCATTGCTTTCAGTTTTTGATTTTGGTAAACCCTGTTTCTTCTTGTCACATGTCATTTTGAGCTGGAAGGTCTCGCTAGAGCAGTCGCAACAAAGAGAAGGGATCAAGTCGAAGAAAGATTGTATTCATTCTATTACTTTGTGAACTGAAGGGTTTCTTGAAGAATTTGAAGCACCGTCAAATCTACAAACAGTAAGCATGTTTAAATAGTAGTGAAGAATTGGCAAATATAAAACCTAACCACTTTTAAAGATGTTACCATAATAACGAACTAAGAAAGAACTTAAGAAAGGACCTCCATACTGTAAAAGTATTTATTAAGAAGAAAGAAGTATAGGTAGGCCGACTTCGGGTCTATTAATAAAAGTGCTTACACATGATGTTTAATTATGCTCGATTCTCTAAGTATTGTATACAATAACTGTTCTCGTAATTATACAGTGCGTCCCAGAAAAAACGAAACCGAGAATTTATCGATGTTTTATCATAACTTAATCACATTTATAATTGATAAATGACACATATTTGGAAAGCTTAGATCCTCCTGTTTCATTTGATGCAACTCATATGATGCATATTTCACGCATGAGTGATTAAAATCAATTTGAAAAGAGGAAACCAAAAAGCCATTTGGCGGACGGTATCTGAATTTCAAAGAGAAAATCACATTTCTAAAAGGTTGAGGTTCTGCTCTTTCATATGACACCTCAATCAGGAAAAATGAGCAAGGAATGACAAAGTTCTGCTTGTTTAAAGTAGTGCTTGCATTTCCATAATTTTATCAAACGAATTCGTTTTCACTGGGTGCCTGCCATAACAACATGCAGAATAAAAATATTGACAACAGACTTAACTCCGTTTCGTTGACAATCAGTCATGCATCAAGTCTTACGTCTACGGCTGATTGTCAACGAAGTGGAGTTAAGTCTTTTGTCAACTCTGTTTGTTGCTACGGCATATCGACTTGGTAACATTGTTCAGATGAGAGAAAATGGTGCTAAGGTAGTGACTCCAATGCTAGATGGACTATTAAAGATAATCTCAAAGTTTGAGTGGAAACAGACCATTATTAATGATAACAATTAGGAAAACTGATCTGATCGATTCCTTAATTCTCCCAACTATATTATTACAATTTAATTACATTTTAAGTGAATGTTAATAGTCACAAAGCAATGAATTGGAGATTTTAAAAAGCCTGTCTTATGTCTTATTTTCATTGAAAAACGGTTGGGAAATTCAAAATGGTTGGGAGAATTTACTGTTAATCACTACTGGAGGGTGTTGGACAGTTACGCATTCAAAGAAAACCATACATATCTGTGTGGTTTGAGAATTTTTCAGGATTTGTTGTGTATTACTGGGTAAGTACACAGTAGAAGGAATAAAATAACTAACATTTCATCAAAAAATTACACAGTTTTTTCATCAACCTTCAACAATGTTACCGAGTCACTTCAATTACTCAAGAATTATTTTTTTTATGTTCATGTTTTGTGAACAACCATAGAAGGATACAAAGTGTAAATTTTGTGCATTATGCACGTAATGTCGTTCAAAGATACTCTCATTTTGTTACTCCAAATCGCTCTCCTTTTAATTCGTGTAAAGATACAATTTGAAGAAGAAGGAACAAAAAAGAAGAAGAAGAATACAAAAGAAGGAGAAGAAGGAGAAGAAGAAGAAGAAGAAAAAGAAGATGTGCAGGAAAAGGAGGAAGAAGAAGTTGCAGTTGTAGTTTACATCGAAGCGCGATCAATACATGGGAAACACACATAAAGACCCCCCCCCTCCCCCCCCCCCCAAAAAAAAAAGGCAACACAGACATATATATACTCTCTCTGTGTCTTTTCCCGTATGTCTTCTACCTTAAAATAGGTATTACCAGAAAGATGTAATGATTAATGAATACCTTGTCAATTATGTATGTTAGTAGTGATCGGGTAGGCCCTATTGTGCCTTGAGTAAACCTACCAACTACTACATAAAACATGTCCTCATAACAAAAAATGGATTTGAACTTTATCTCGACCACATAGAGTATACTCTGAAGGTCGTTTGAAAATATTAACAGAAAGACTTATCCAGGAGTCTGCAGCATATTTCAATATATATGCCTATAGTCAGTGGAAAGTATATTTAATAGTACAGATCCAACAGAACTAGAGCATGTATAGAGCCCGACGCATTTGTTAACATATTGATTTAGGATAGGTCATCACTTCCAGGCGCTTTGTTTTTGGCAAACTGCAAAAATAACTTGCTGACATTCTTTTTCTGTTAATTGGCCTTCACATACTTCTGCCCTTTCATCGGTTAATTTAGGTTTGTGCAAATCAATAATTTTTAAAATAAAATAACCTTTTAAATCATGTTGTATTTCTTTTCGACTATAATTATACTTTTGAATAAAATTGATGAACATATTTTCCTATTCTTTGTTGCTTTCTAGAGTTTTTGCCTTTGTCGTTGCTTAATTGTGAGATTGTGCTTTTAATTTATCAACATTTCTCTTTTCTAATGACATTAACAATTTGGAGTTCTTCTCTCCTTCTTCAAACCATTTGACTCTCGACCTGAATATTGAGCCTTTACATTTATGTTTGTATATTTTTTTCCTTGTGCTTCGGAAGTCTTTTCATATTCATTTATAGTTTCCTGCATTTCTTCACCGTGTGTGTGTTCCGAAAAGACATGCATGAGTTATTCTTTTCATGTACTGCCTTCTCTATGATTGTTCTTTCTTCTTCACAATAATCTCTTTTTGTTGACATACTGTATTAAATCTCCAAAATCCGGGTCCATGTTTGATGTCATTAAGTCTGATTGTTATGGTAACTGCATGGTGATCAACATTAACAACTGGCCTAATATCAGTTTTGATAATAGAATTGTTCTGATCAAAGCAAAATTGATTCTTGATACAACCTGTAGATTCTTGTTGCGCCATTTATATTGTCTTTTATAAGAATGAACTTTTCTCCAGATATCAATAAAAAAAATCTCTTTAATATTTCATTTGAAAACCTCGTTAAAAGTAAAAAGTATCGATTTCTAGATTCAACACACAGTTGAAATCTCCTACTATAATCAAGTGTGTTTGTAGACTTTGTAAATCGAACATTACTACTACTATTACTAATATTATTATTACTACTCATACTACTACTACTACTACTACTTCTACTACTACAACTCATACTACTCATATTACTTACCCCCCCCCCCCCTCCATTAAAAAAAAAAAAAAAAAAAAAAAATTGTGCTAACGGGTGAGCCCCCCAAAAAGGTGACCTTACTCCCCCCCCCCCCCCAACGGAACGAAATATCGATCGGCCAAATTTTCAAATTTCGGGACCGAAAAAAAGTGCTCTTACCCCCCCCCCCCCCCCCCCCCCCCCCCCCCCCCCCCCCCCCCCCCCCATTATTCAGCGGCTGGCTTAGTCGTTGCGAAATTTTCGGCGCGATTTTCAAATTTTAAAACCCCCCTCTTCGAAAAAAATCCTGCGTACGCGCATGCTACTACTACTACTACTACTACTACTTCTAATTCTAATATTCTAATATTGGTCGTATATAACCTGTGTAGATTTCCGAAATTATTCTAACGAGAGTTTGTCGACATATTTCAAATACGGTATAGGAAGTTGCTCACATAAGTCGTGAACCATAATTAAAACGAGAATTGGTCCAATACGTGTACCTTGGGGAACACTAGCATGATTGTTTTCAACATTTGAATAAAACACCGTTATATTTTGAATTACATTTACGAGATTCTAAAAAAACTGGCAATCTAATCTATTATCCAAGGTCTTATATCCATATGAATCATTTTTCTAATCAGAATCAGAATTTGTCTAATCAGTGATCGAAGGGATCAAAAGCCTTATTAAAATCTGAACAAATAAACGTGGACACAGATTTTCTGTTTTCCGCATTTTCATATATACTATGTTAAAGACCAACAATATAATGCGTAGTAGAGAGACCAGGTACGTTGCCAATTCGGTGAGTGTCAATAATATTGTATATATGTATATATATAAATAATTCATAAAATAGTGTGTGGCAAAAATAGTCAACTGTGACTGATTGCCAAACAATATCAAATCAAGAAGAAGAAGAAGAAGAAATCACTAAAGACGATTCGACAACTAATTGTGTTTATTTTCCCACAATTTGTGACGTCATGTCCTCACAACTTATCAATTGCTTTATATAGTTTAGTCCCATTAATTTCCCTTTTTATCCCCCAAAACTTGATTTCCACATGCCTTTGTCCAGGTTATATGATTTGTATCATATTGCGAGCATGACATTTCCAAAAAACTTTTATGAATTTTGAAGAATTTATACTATTTTCTGAATATTGTATTTCATAATTATTGATTTTTATATAAATAGTAAAATGTTTATCAAAATTCAATTTTTCATGATTTAACTGGAAAAAAATTACTCTTTATTTGTGCATCCACACAAAAACATATTACTATTAATCTAACTTGGATGCTGGTGTGAAGAATAAGATTCTTAGGGTGAAAATAGGAAATTTATATTATCAATATAAAGAAAATAATTAGTGGATAGTGAGGACCATACGTCACAGACTCATGAGTGAGTTGCCAATTTATTTGTGTAGTGATTTTCAAAGTTGTTCATGTCATTAAAAATTCATAACTTTCTTATTAGTTACCCGATTTTGCTCAAACTTTTTTGATTGGTTTGTCTGATTTTTCTGGTTATATTGAAAGTAAGTTATTTTTGGAGTGGACTTGGGCTTTAAAGACATTTTCAAGCCCTTTCGTTTTGAGGGAAGTTCTGAATTTGTATATATCTTTCAAATGCCGTCGGAATTGAACCTTTTCATTTTTTCGGCCTGCAAAATGGGACTTAGTAGGTTATTAAGGGCGGTCCATTATTTACTAAAAATGTGAAGGAAAGTTATTCTTTTTTTTACCTCTGTTCATAAGGTCATGTTGTTTCGCTAGATATGTGAAATATATAAATGCATGATTTGATGATCAATTTTCTCAACTCTCTTTATAGGTTATTTGCATTCTACTTCTCAAAGACAAACATCAATTAAAAAGATGGGAGCTTCACCTTCAAAGACAAGGTATGCTAATGATCTTTTTAAGTTAACATTAAACAAACATCTTGTATACTATGTTAATTGTTTTTAAGAATTCTCTACAACCCACATTACGCTGAACCTTAATCTAAATCTAGTCACACTGAAAAAGCCGACAACAGACCGACATAGAATGATAGACCAATTAAAAGTACCACAACTCATCCCATCATCATGCCTATATACGGGGTCAGATAAGCATATGCTCCTCCTCGTCCATGAAGGATGACAGAAGAAACGTAAAGGTCGTTTATTTTTCCACTCGAGGAAATAGGGGCGTATCTATCAAGAAATCAAAATTTGCTCAAAATATACCCCTTTGTATTGCCTATAGAAATCATATTCGGATTATGTAGAATGTCATTTGTAATGTTCGCTCATATTACAATAGGTAACTCACAGGTCTATTAAATTTGCTTAGGGTTGGTTATTTATTAAATCAAAGTTTATTCAATTAAAGATCATTTTCCATTCTTCTCGAACAAAATTTAAAAGGAACAAAAGAAGTATAGGGAAGAGTGACGTCAAATATCACCGTAAGTTAGCGAGAGAACAAGGTGACCGTGTACATGGAGGACATCTTACAAAATGACCCTTCTTATTACGGTCTATCCATATGTCAAGTTTCAACTGTGTAGTATATCGAGACTGACTCAAGATGACAAAAGATCGAAGGCAAATTACATCATCCCGAATGAGCTTTATGAGAATAGTTTTGTCGGCTTTCGGTTGGTTTGGAGTCGATTGGCAGCATGACTGGTGTAAATAGGGCAAATCAGCCTGTGTAATACCTGTGTTCTAGTTGACGCAGCGATTGTAGAAAAGACATGACATAGATTATTATACGAATCAGGATCTACTTCCATATTACTTAAATAATTGTTAATGTTTTGCAAAATGTAATATGCTTTATTAATTTTGCATGGATTATGAATAATGATAATAATAATAGCTACATTTATAGTCCACACGTATCCATCCCCTTTGATGCTCAAGGCGCCGACAAAGTAGTATTATTACCCTGGCTTTAGCCCGGCTGCCCTAAGGCCTTAAAAGCAAACAATCAGTCAAAATGTTCACTAACATGTATTGTTTAAAAAACATGTATTATATTGTATTGTATTTAATAAACTTCATTCATGTACATCAATATTCTGTTTATAAACATAATAGGCCTAAATCAATTTACAATGCAATGTAACAAATGATTATTGTGTTTGGAAACATATATATAATATAAATACATTTATAATGTAATGTAACAAATCAATATTCTGTTTGTAAACATATATATCTTATAAATAAATTTACAGTGCAGTGTTTATAGCAAAACAGAAGGAAAATTATATCCAGGAGATATATTCTTTTTTCTTTTTGTAATAACATGACATTATAATTAATAAAGTAAATAATATAATGTACTTTAATACATCCGAAGATTTGGATATATAAAACCCAATACAGCAATTTTCTAAATAAATTATAATTCATGCTAGGTAAATGAGGTACATGGAATGCCTAAAATAAAGAACGTAATAGTACTTATACATACATGCGACCTACTGCAGAATTAAACCAAAAATACGAAATTGAACATTTTTACTTTGTTATTACAGAGTATCTAAAAGTTACCCCTCACTGCAATTATGTTTTTGGTGAAAGAAGATAAAATATGAAACATGAAAAACATCTAACCTCTTTCTTTCTTTCATCCTTCATTGTCATTGCAGTTTATGTTCTGTTGCATCTTTAATTAAGAACTTAACTGAATCACTTCTTTATGCAAATCTTTTACATCTATATCGTTAATGTTATATGATAAGCTCGTACTCCACAATAAACCAAACTGAAGACATGTTTATTTTCTATAAAGTGTTAGCCGTCGGCAGAGCTTCCACGGTGGCGTAATCAACAAGGTTGCAGAAGCCATATCAGATGACAAGGACTTGAGGAAGCTTGGCTTTGCACTGGGTCTCAAACACACTTCAATCGCCAAGGCAATGGAAGAAAACCGAGTCGGAGGTGGAAATTCAAAGCTTGGTAATTTCACGATGCTTCAAAAATGGGCGAATACAGTCAAAGATTCTCAGCAGAGTGAAACTCTCAGGGAAGCTCTCAAGAGGGCGGATTTACTCGCCATAGAAGATAGATGTTTTCCAAAAGCAGGTTAGTTTTACATGCTTTCTTACGAGGTTGGCAATATCAGATAACTAGAACATAAGGAGGCTTGGCTTTTGAACTTCGCCCAAAGTATGCAGTACATGCCCTTAGTAAATTTCGTTTGTTTTTTTCTTTTTTCAGAAAAGAGTGTAGCGCTGTCCACAGGGTCAGTGGCGCATTTAGGGATTATGTCATGGGGGGGGAATGAAATTGAGCCCCTTGCCCTAAATCATCTTTGTAACTGTACAAGCGAGAGAGCAAGGCGACCGACTGATATATTTTAAAATCTACTTCTTGCATCTCTGTCTGTCTGTCTCTCTCTTTCACTTTTTTTCTTGGAGGGGGGGGGGGGGGGGGTTGGCATTTTTAACCCTTCAAAATTAAATGTAGTACATTGTGGCAAATTATTAATCTACATCTATTACTCTCCACCTAGGAAAAACAACTTACCCAGAACGCTCTTACCTACTTTGATATGCATTCCAGTAACCAGTTAAAAAAAGTCTTACCCCAGATTACTCAAAAAAGAGTTCTTATACATACTAAGAAATTACCTAAACTACGTTGCCGAACAAACGGATCGAGTGAAAAAAAACACCATACCATCACTTATACGCATCCACAATTCTACCAGATGTTCTTCAATATTGCCCATATTATTATATGGATCTGACTGTTTTACATTCCAATTTTTGTTGTTGTATTCCCAAAAACACAATACTTGAATGCAACCTATGGTTATAATTACACTATATAATGTAATTAGGTTTTCATATAGATTATATTTGATATCCATACTAGCTCTTTTATATTTTGGGGATCTCATCTTTATA
This sequence comes from Strongylocentrotus droebachiensis, assembly GCA_035222895.1. Lineage (NCBI taxonomy): Eukaryota > Metazoa > Echinodermata > Echinoidea > Camarodonta > Strongylocentrotidae > Strongylocentrotus > Strongylocentrotus droebachiensis. Next base: position 43,279 of record JAVYIG010011271.1, on the reverse strand, counting down.
TAGGAAACACTACCTCTTCTGTATCGAAATTAGATATCTGTGTTTTTTTGTTGTTGTAAATGACTACAATGATCTTCCATGGCCAATGTCACAGTTGTGACAGGCGCGTAACCAGGAGGCGGGGGCCTTTCGACTCTAAATAAGCCCTATTAATTTTGTCTGAATTCAGTTTCCCCCTCTCGCGCGAAGCGCGGAAGCTTTGACGTTTCCTTAAATTATTAGAGAAAGAAGACGATTCGTCGAACCATTCTCGACTCGTCTAAATGAAGTTTTCCCCTACTGCGCGAAGCGCGGAATTTTTGGCGTTTCATCACAATAGAGAGAAAGGAAGACGATTCCTCGTACCGTTTTCGAATCCTTTTAATCCCTATTCATCTGAATTCAGTTCCCCCCCCCCCCCCCCTCTCGCGCGAAGCGCGAAAGCTTTGACGTTTCCTCAAATTATTAGAGAAAGAACACGATTCGTTGTACCGTTTTCGACTTTTAATAAGCCCTATTTGTCTGAATTCGGTTTCCCACTCTCGCGCGAAGCACGGAAGCTTTGACGTTTCCTTAAATTATTAGAGAAAGAAGACGATTCGTTGATTCGTGCTCGACTCGTCTAAACAAAGTTTCCCGTTCCGCGCCAAGCACGGAATTTTTGGCGTTTCATCACAATATAAAGAAAGGAAGACGATTCGTCGTACCGTTGTTGACTCTTAAACCTTGTTTGAATTTATTTCCCCGAAAATTTTAAACCTCTGATTTCTTTAGCTGATATTATAGGAAAGTGAAACTTCGAGAAAATACAAGTATTGTAGTTGTAGTCACTCTCGAAGTTGTCACAGCGGATAAGAAGTCACAGATCGTAGGGAAAAAAACTTGTCGGCCGACCGACTTTAAACTTCTGCATTGATATAGTACACGAGGATCGAGCAAGAATACCGACACAGCTGACCCGACACAGCAACATATTTACCTGTGTCTTTCTTGCTCCCTCGACGAGACGACTCCACCCAACAACCCCCCTCTCTCTTTTACTCCCATTCCTTCTCTCTCAGACTCTTACCTCCCCTTTCTCTCCTCTCTTCACCCCCCGTTTCTTTTGTTTCCCTTTCACTCTTTTTTCTCCGTTTTTCCTTTTCTTTCTTTTCTTTCCTTTTCTTTCTTTCCTCTCCTCCCTCTTTTTCTTTTTTCTCTAACTTTCTTCTCCTTTCTTTCCTTTCTTTTCCTTTCTTTTCTTTTCCTTTTCTTTTTTTCTTTTCTTTCCCTTTCCCTTTCTTTTTCCCTCTCTTTTTTTCCCTCTCTTTTTTTCCCTCCATTTTCCCCCTCTCTTTTTTTCCCTCTCTTTTTTTCCCTCTCTTTTTTTCCCTCTCTTTTTCCCTCTCTTTTTTCCCTCTCTTTTTTTCTCTCTCTTTTTTCCCTCCTCCTTTTCTCTTTTTCCCGACGGTAGCGCAATTTTACAGACAATATCCTGACAGGTGGGGGGGGGTGTCGTACCCCCACACCCCCCCCCCCCCTTTGGCGACTCCCCTGCACTCACCCCGAACCCTAAAAGTGGGGGGGGGGGCAAAACGCATTTTTGCCCCCCTCCCAAAACGCCCCCCCCCCCCCTTTCGAAAAAAAAGAAGAGAAAAGCAGTAAAGGAGATGGTTTGTATTTTTAACCCCAAAGAACATAGCAATAGTAAAAACCTGAACTAAATCACATATAAAATTCCATTCAAAGAAAAGGAAAGTTAACAGGAACTAAATTTCGTCAACATTCCGCATGCCACCTATATTTATCAATGGAGGTTTTTATAATAGCGATACGCGCATATCGTGGAAATATTGTGGGAGGATGGGAAAGCGTGTGTTTTTTTGTTATAGGGGTGAGAAGACATGAGCCCCTGAACGCTGGCGTACTGATGGGGGAGGGGTACTTCTTATTCGATACCAGTGATTTACAAATGTTGCTGGATTGACATGATTTACCTTTTTATGCATTTGTTGGAAAATTAGAAATTCCCAAATTTACAGTCGGGCGAAAAAAAAAATCTTATTTAGAAGACTTATTTAGAACGACTGGGCTCGGGGGCTCGAGCCCCCCTCACTTTTTGAAAAAGTATTTTACAGAGAAAAAGAAAAAAGGGAGAGAGAAAAAATAAGTGACAAAAAAAAAAAAAGTCACAAAAGAGATATCAAAATAAGCTCATCTGACCGTAATTAAATGCCTAAAACCCCAGAACTTACGAGGGCTCCGCCCCCAGACCCCACCAAGGGCCCTAAGGCGGGCCCCTGGATGCTCATTTTACCATAATTACATACCTAAACCCCCTGAGCTTCCGGGGGCTCTGCCCACCGGACTGCCCGCCAAAAAGTGACCTGCCAGTGTCACAAATAAGGTGTCACAAATATTTAACTATGCTTATCTGACCGTAATTTAATGCCTAAAAACCCTGAGCTTCCGGGGGCTCAGCCCCTTGACCCCCTGCCAGGGCTCAGGCCCTGGACCCACACCAATTTATGCTCTACCTGATCGCTAATACTCCACTTTGAAAAACGTTCCGCGGGGCCTGCATGTAACGTGTAAGAGTGGTTGTGATGCAGATTTTTCTTCTGCCCCAGCCCCCCTCCTTCCAAACGTTTTTGCTCATTACGCCACTGCCCTTGGAAGGTGAGCCCCCTGGAATGTTTGCCCCCCCCCCCCCCCCCCAATCCCAAACTGCTTCCGGCGCGCCTGTTAGCGACATTTTTTGCGAATAGTAGCAACTACTTGCCAATTTTATAAAGGAACCATTTGGTAACTTGGCCGCTAGCATTGTCGAAACAAAGAGAACTGACGATAACAAAGAGCGACACCGTCTTACAACCGGTTGCAAAGGCTTATGACTGTTTTGCAAACGCCTGCAACTGTTTGCGGAAAAATAAATTACTTTGCGACAATGAAAACTGTTTGCAAAACTTTCTTGCAACCTTTTGCAACCTTTTACGAACCCTGGCGAAACCCCAAATTCGCTACGTTCGCAAGCATTCGCTGCTCAGTGAGATAGGCCCTACTGAGCAGCGAATGCTTGCGAACGTTGCGAATTTGGATTCGCCAACTTTTCTGACGAATGTTGGCGAAAATCAGCGTCATTAAAGTGACGTTTAGCGACAATTAGCAACATTTGAGCGAATGTCTCCGAAAGTGTTTGCGAAAGGCAGTTGGCGACTATTAGCGACTGTAAACAAATGTTAGCGACAACTTTTGCGAAGATTAGCAACTATTTGCCAATCCTTTGCCACTATTTGTGAACGTTTGAGACCTTTTGCTAACTACTGGTACTCAATGGGTCGATTTTATAAAGGAACCATATGGTAACGTGGTCGCTAGCTTTGGCGAAACACAGAAAACTGACGAAAACAAAGAGCAAAACCGTTTAACAACCGTTTTCAAAGGCTTACGACTGTTGAGCAAACGCTTGCAACTGTTTTGCAAACGCTTACAACTGTTTGCAAACGTTTGCGGAAAAATAAATTCGCAAAGAAATTTTGAACATGTTCAAAATTTCTTTGCGACAAGAAAAACTGTTTACAACAAAGAAAACTGTTTGCGATCTTTCTTGCAACCTTTTACAACATTTTACAAACTCTGGCGAAACCCCAAATTCGCTACGTTCGCAAGCATTCGCCGCTCAGTGAGATAGGCCCTTTAGGAATTGGCTCAGCGTATGCATGCGTTCATTACATTTTGGCATTTGCTTGCATACGCTGAAGTTCGTGGGACATTGTTTTGATGAAATTCGTTGTCAGCTCGTCTTGTCCAGCCCCGGAAATCTCTTTCATCGAGAATTCTGTGGGCATCCCTGCTTACTATTCAGACTTTTACAATTTGATCATGTTCGTTTCTTCATTATTGTAGTCTGCCACTGTTTGAAATATTCGTCTTTTTCTTTATTTCCACGATTTGCTTTCGTATGAAGGTGTGACGATCCCAGACGACATAAACACATTGAGCAAAAAGCTGAAGGATACATATCTCAAGAAATATGGTGAGATCAAAACATCACCTGTGGACCACGAGTCACGCATTTGGTTTCAAAATATCTTCGTTAGTCTCGTCTTAACGTTAGTATCGAGCGTGTCGAACAATAACGCGGAAAGGACGTCGATGGACATTGGAGGGCTGTATGAAATGATCAAAACCAAAACCCCAAAAGGCTTTGTAACACGTTTCGCTTTCCTCGGAAATGTCGGAGTAGGGAAATCCACGTTGTTTTCCAAAATAGCTTTAGATTGGGCAATGGGTAATTGCCTTCAAGATATCAATCTACTTTTCCTCGTATCATTTCAAGAAATGAAAGATAACAATTGTTTTGGGAATATCGTCATGAATAACTTCCCAGACATCCCACAGATTAAAGGAAAACGGATAGATGATTATATCCAAACAAATCAAAGAAAAGTAGTCATTTTGATAGTTGACCTTGATAAGACTAATGTGGATTTTAGCATTCAAAACAACCAAAATGCTGTCGTTTCTATAGTGAGAGGAGAGCAGTTTTTAGAAACACCAGTTCTCATAACTGCACCTCCTTTTGAAGCTGATATGATCAAAAGTATGGACAACATTCGCGAGCTATACAACTTGATAGAGGTTAAGGGATTTACATTAGAGGGCACCGGAGAATACGTCAAGAAGTTTTTCAAAGAAGACATACAATCTGCTGAAAGCCTGATAAACTTCATTCAATCACATGACGTGGTTTTAAATTTTTTAGCACCATACCCAGTCTTCTGTAGTATGCTATGTCATATTTGGAAGCAAGATTCCGGAACAAAAACGATTGAAAAGGTAGGCAGATTGTCAGAACTCTTACGCGAGATTTGCTTTTCTCTTGTAGAGCTATATTATTCGAAAAAACGTGACAAGGACATCGGGTATAAATCCAACATGAGCAAGGCGACGGATACGATTACAAAGGTTGGTTATGTAGCATTTGAGTGCTTGTTGAAAAATCAAAACACTTTCAACGAGGATTCGGTTAAAGAAACACATAAAGAGGTTTTAAATAGTTTAAGACTTGCATGTGACATTGTAATTCTCAGTAGGGAAAAGAGGCTGGCACCTAGAACAACCAGACAGGAAACAGGAGAGCAATTCATCGAAAAGTTCTGTTTTCCTTACAAGCTTCTGCAGGAGTACGTCGCAAGCAAGCATCTAGCATCCTTGTATGAAGTTAACCATTCAGGGTTCAACCAAATCTTAGAAAAGACATTGCTCATAGACTACAATAAATACAGACATGTCTTATTCTTCATCGCATCACATGGGGAGAAAGTGGGGAAGTCGCTTATGGAGGCTCTTTGTAAGAGGGTAGATGACATCAGTTTCATCTTGGAGGTTGCGTTTGAATGCCAACATAAAGATGCCCTTGATCCTGTCAAGAAATTGTTGAACTCGAAGCTCAAGAGAACCCTTGTACCAGATTTCTCAACCGAGCACATCTTTTCTGCCCACATCTTTGCATTGCAGACATTTGCACAAGAAGTGGTTAGTTGTCATCCGAATCTTCATTTATAATTAGACCAAAGTAATTTTCGTAACAGAAAGGTAGAAGATAATGGATTGCATTTCTTATTTAGTAAAGGAATTTCCTAAACTTTATTGGAAATTCATTCATGTAATATAATGGAATACAAAACTGTGGAAGGGAGGGGGGGGTGCTAATCCGTGGAAATTGAAAGAGTGTTTTCATGCTCCTCCACTTCTGTGAGCTAGTCGTATAGCAGGGTAATAGTGTAGTGCAGGGTCCGGTGTGAGTTACTAGTAGTATTTATCACTTATCGCATTGGGATTAAAGGTGTACAACACCAACAACTGTTTACATGGTAATTAAAGCTGTAAGGGGGAAACGTTAACAAAGTTACATAATTTGAACATTTAAGCTTTACACATGCATGAACATGCAGTCAAAATGTGATATTGCATTTTTATTGTAATGTACACAGATAGAGGAGGTGAAGCATACTGGGAACACGTTGAATTCTTTGGAGCTTTATCATGATGGACCTTCTCGTTACGCGAAAGCCCTATGTAACATGCCTCAACTTCGATCACTGGAGCTGTCAAACGACGACTTCAAAAAGGAGCTCTTCTACTCAGCAATGGCAGCTGACGCAAGAATGTCACAGGTTTACCGAATTATATATTTTTTCTTCATCTAAGTGTTGTAGGTAAAGTTGAGTTCTATAGTCATGCGATTGTTCTGGAGTCATCAGAATAATAAGAAATGTTGCACAGTCTCAGTAAAGTAACAAGCACTGTACACATACAACACAACACAAACATGTGGCATAAAAATCGGGCCTCATTTTTAAGCTGTTAGTTGTCATATTAAGAATATGAAGGCATTTGAAGAGCTATGCTTTTCAGAGTTTCAGAGAACATATTTTTTCTGATGTTCTTAACACTTGCATGATAACAATGATAACGCTCACAAATTATTTTCACCTCTCCCGAGTAATGGACTCATCACCAGTTCTCAGAATATTCCATGTCATTTTTAAAAGATTTTATAGATAAAATATATATTTGCATGAATTCGGGAATAAATCAAATTGTGAAGCAAACCCACTACAATTTTAGTATGCATACGTGTTATAACATAATGCCTAACCTATGTTTCGATTGTTTTTCTATAAAACTGTCAAAGCCATTTCCAGATCCTTTCCGTCCCTTTTGCCACGAATGTACGTTTAAAAAAAATACAGGTTTAAACTTCTTCTTTTACTCTTCTTCTTTGATTATCTCTTGCCACGTCATCAGATCATGACTTTGAGGCATACAGATGGACGTCTAGGCACTGACGCATCAGCACAGTACGCGAAAGCTGTGGTGTCCATGCCACACCTTCAAACCTTCGAGCTGAACGATGTGAAGCTGGGCGATGAATTCTATCCAGCAATGGCAAAGGGAGCATCTACATCGAGAGTATAATGTTTTTAGTAGATTGATTTAAATAATGTAGTAAGGGTATCGTTATTGATTTCGGCGTTTTCCATAAAGCTCTATAGATTGTTAGCGTACCACAATGGTATTATTACCTGGGGAGCGTTTCACAAAACTTGTCAGATCACCAGTGACAAATGACAGTTTTGTTATAAGCTACTGAAATCCTTGCTTCTGATGGGTTATCAGCAGATTTGTCACTGATTTTTGTAATTTGTCATTGAAAAAAGGTTTGTGAAACGGGTCCTTGTTGTATAGTTGTTTTTAAGCGTAAAAGAGAAGAGCTGATGGATTGAAATGGTGATTCTAGAGTAGTAAATTTTTTGATTTCTTTACCTGATTTCGTAATGCTTCTAGATTACAATTATACCTATGTTTTACTTTCTAGCTTGAGCTATTTACGAAAATGATACAATTCCTAGTTAGCTTATATAGTCTTTCAAGTGTTCATATTTTTTTTATGAGCCCCATCCTCTTTCTCCATCTCTTGTTCTCGTTTCTCTGTCCATAACCCCCCCCCCCCCCCTGCACTGATTTTTAACACCATTTTACCGAATGGTTGTACGTTTTGTGCAGCACAAAGATTCAATCAGTTTAATTTTGGCAATTAAAAGTAGTGAGTTATTGATGTAGGCAAATACTCATGTACCTGTTACAGCTCATTTTGTGTATGTTAATACCAAAGAAAAAAATATGTCAGTCAGTCACCCAATAGTGTCTGACATTGAAGTCTAGAAGGTAAACGGGTTTCCTTGCATAATTTGAATGCTAGGACACCGCTAATGTTTAATTTTCACAGATAGGACGTACATGACATATTTATAATTCCTGCAAAGTTCTACAGAATTTGATGTTGGCTGCAAAAGGGACATTGTATCTTTAAGTGAATCCCGGAATCCTATTACTTTTATGTCCTAATGTAATTTACTTTTATTCTTCTTAACACATTTCCCGACACTTTAAAAGTTCACATGTATTTGCTGCCAGTCTGCCATCCAGTATTCTATCATAGACTTACACAAAGGAAAATTCAGCTAAGTATTACTATTTATTCCCATTTGGTATCTCCCTACATGTATTTCACCAGATCACGACTTTGAGGCATTCGAATGGATGCCTAAGTGCTGACGCATCAGCTAACTACGCGAAAGCCGTGGTTTCCATGCCAAACCTTCAAACTTTCGAGCTGATGTGAAATTGGATGATGAATTCTATCCAGCAATGACAAAGGGAGCATCAACATCGAGAGTATAGTGTTTTATTTTTTATTATAATTATGTATCATGTATCATATTGTTGTAATTTGTAGGTTAACATTACTTTGTATTTTATTTTTGTTAAGCGCTTAGAAACTTTGTATTAAGCGCTATATAAATGTTATATATTATTATTATTATTACTTATTTTGAAAACATTATATATATATATATATATATTTTTTAATTTGAATTATGCATATCATCATCCAATCACCAGCGTCGGACAGGCCACTATTATAAATAGTAATTTGAAATTAAAAGGGGGGGGGGGATTCTTCATGCCAAAGCACCAGTAAGAAAAAAACAAATATAATTATGCCTTACATTTCAGTGACTGGGTAAATTATTTCCAGGTGATAATCAGATTGCTTTAAAACCACATCAGCTATTGATATTTTCTTTATAGATTCCCTATAACTATTGCAATGACACGTTGCAAAACGGTATGTACTGTGAAGCCAAACTTCAAATAATAAGAGAAGGGGGAAAATCGATGTACATAAGTGTAGCTCTATCCTGCCAATAGAGCAACTTGAATGGGTATCATTTCCAGTTTTTGCTCGCTTGCAGGTTGATATAAACTCGTCGTATTGTGCTGTTGCTAAAAAATGCGCTACAATATTTTGCTTTTCGATCATGCAAATGATATCCAAATTTGCAAAACAGGATGGGATGTCCTTTGCAGAGAGGTACATTAAAGCTCCAAGTCTTTGTGTACATCATTTGACAAATACTAGCTATGTTATAACGGACCACAATCACCACATTCTATATCCAAGCACAGTTTTTGTATCCAATCTCCCATATACCTCTCTTTACACACCACCAGATCAAGACGCTGAAGCATGTTGGTGGAAATGTCGGTCCCGGAGCCTCCGGTCATTACGCAAGAAGTCTCTACTCTATGCCAAATCTACAATACCTGGAGTTGAGTGAAGTTAAGTTGAGTGATGACTTCTACCAGCCAACACTTGCTACCAAGGCATCGAATTCGAAAGTACAGTTAAACGAAAACACTCAACTTTTTATATTGTAGAGTAAGCATGTACTTATATCGATTTGATTATTTTAAAAATAAATAAATTTGGGGTGTGGAGCAATTGCATGTTTATTACGGATTATAAGGAAAAAATCCAGTGCTGACATCGTTACTTATAGAGGCACTATAGCATTGTGATTTTTTTCAAGGATAGGTATGTATGTGTTTGTGTTTGTGTGTGTGTGTTTGTGTGTGGTTGTGTGTGTGTGTGTGTGTGTGTTTGTGTGTATGGGGGGCTGAGGGACAAAATATATGAGCGCCCTAGTTTACATATTAATGAATGGGGTAATGGGTAAACACCCCTTCAAAGCTCTGAAGTTTTTCGTTTTGGATAAAAAGTAAAGACTCTGTGATTAGACAGTGTATGCAATTATTGTTATCTTTCAACAAAATATCTGTTTGACCGGTCGTAAGTTTCGGAACGAGTAGCCTGAACCTGTGAGAAGTACTGTATCACTTTTTAAGCTTTAAATGGAAACTGAAAAAAGTATGCTTATGATAACCGATAAAATAAATGTAACATGACTATGGCCTCGTCCCATCTAGCTGATAAAGATTACGACATCTGTATTCAAGTAATTCATATTTTAATTCATATAATAAAAAATAGCCCTTCTATCATAACATTTTGAGTAAAGATTAAAATATTTGAATAAATCCTTAATGATTATTATCTTCTTCCTTTTACCTTGGGAAGAATGCATCTTTTTTTCCCCCTCTAGAGAATACGTCGTAGACTCTTGGTTGAAAAGGTCAAAAACACTTAATTATATAATACAGGCTTTTAGTTCTCATCTTGGTATTTCTAGAGTAATTCAAGCCATGATCTTAACTGAATTTAGGCGAGGCATATCGGAGACGCAGTCCCGTTCTTCGTGTTTTAATTGGTCACGTTTCCTTACGTCATCTCGTGACAGCTCATCGTAAACAAATACAAAGTTCAAAAACATAAATCATCTGATTTTCAATGATATAATTATTTTTGCCTGCTACAAATACAGATTGTGAATCTGAAGCATGTAGGCCAGATTCTGACTCCTGCCGCATCCTCTAATTATGCAAGAAGTCTGTGTTCCATGCCACATCTGAAATCATTGGAGCTGGAGGGTGTAGGAGTGGACAACGAGTTATTCTACCAAGCAATGGCTATAGAAGCAGCAAAATCCAAAGTATGCTAGAATGAATAATCAAATTTCATGTAGGATAACTTGTTATTGAAATCAATGTCATATTATAAGTAAATTACAGTAAAATTGAATGGTTAGAACATAGATGATTTCCCTTTTTAAAAGTTTGAATTAATTCAAATAATAGTGCTAATTGTAGCATGACTTAGTCATCTATAGGTTATGTAAAGTGGTGTAGAATTACACTTTTTATTACTTATACGTTAGAATACAGATTTAAATAAATCTAACCAGACTTTAGTCTTAAAAATAAAATCCCTCTCTGCCTTCCGTGCTACTGTTATTTTAATAATCCCTGTAATCAAGGCGATTGAGCACTTCTTGATATTAATTTGTCCTCTTTGTTTTAATCTTTGATGAGAGGGTAAAATTAAATATAATCTGCTAGGAATGAAATTTTTTAAATTTAGAATTTGAATTTATTAACAACAACATAACACAATGTTAAAAATGTATTAAAGTGGGTAAGAAAATAATATGTCGTATACATATCCATGTACATGAATTACAAAGAAAAAGAAAATATCCATAGTTGAGCCATATGTACAAATTAAATTAATCATTTATCCTGTCATATCAAACCTGTGAATTAGCTATAACTTAATAATACATAGAGATTTGTGGCTGGAATTGAAATGCACAGAGTTCCAATGGTGTATAAGTGATTCAAATAAAGGATATTTTTAAACTTTAAAAATTGAAATGGTGTTAAAGGGAGAACCAAAAGTTATCACGAGTGCTATTCGGGATTGGTTCTCCGAGTTTCAAAAACTGTATGCAAAGTCATATTAATATTTATTTTGACTTAATATCATATCATTTGATCATTGTGATTCATCTCTGCTTAGGAGTTTAATTCTGAGATTTTGACGAAATGATGATCTCGTTTTTTCTTCTCTTATATTTATGGGCAAATTATTCCACAGCTTTGCTCCAATGAAAGAAATTGAAAAAGTCCCATGTGTCGTACTACATTTAGGTAATCGTAGCATTAAATGTTCTCTCCCTCTTGTTCTATACATGTGATTCAGTAAAGCAAAGTAATCCATTAACGAATTAACACGCATGGCCATTTTCTGTGCCAATAGTATGCAATTTAAATGACTTTTATAGCAACTTCCCCAAACTTCAATACCATAAAGTATGTGCGGCTGGATAAAGGATTTATACAAGAGCATGAGAATGTGCTTAGGCACATAGTGTCTCAATTTACACAGCAGTCCATTCATCCTCCGTATAAACCTATTAATGTTCTGAATTTGCTCTTTCCACATCAAGGTTTCATCAATTTGAATTCCTACGAAAGATGCTACACTGACTCTATCTATCACTGTATCACTGAGTTCTAAAATACCCCTAATTTCACATTGATTGCTTTGTCTCTTAAAGATAAACTTGAATCCTGGTTAAAAAAAAAGAAAATGAATTCTCACAGAATCAAACGAAACTTACACTGAATGTTCAAGATTACAAATAAATGTCATTTGCCAAACAATTTTGGTAGAAAAAATATACTGGCTGAGTAATGAGCATAGAAAGATAAGGAAATCACGATAGGTAGCCCCGACACCATTTGTGTATTCCCATATACATCTTTCTGTGTACAGTGCTTGTTACTTTACCAAGACTGGGCCAAATTTACTATGATATTTAAGACTTCAGAACCTTGCAGTACACACCAATACTTACATGCTACATGATCAACTCTTTGTGATCCATTCCACACCTTTTATTTCACAATGCAGTGGCATGAACAGAACTTAACTTTACCTTTAATGAGCATCTAATTTGTTTTCTATAAGTTTATTGTCAACTTGTTAACAAAACACAATTTTTGGACTTCCAAAAATTAGATATTTACTTCATTCATATCTATTTCTTTCTGTCTTTTATCTAAAGTATGAAATAGATTTGAATCATCAACAATTAATCTAAATTCAAAATATTTAGTGGAAGATGGTAAATCATTATATAATAAAAAACAAAGTGGGCCCAAAGACTGAACCTTGAGGGAGACCATATGCTATTCTTCTCCTACTTTATATTATTTCCTTGTAGCATAAGACCGTACTGATGTTCATACAAAATCTTGTTAGATTCTAAGAAATTCATTAAAAAACCATTAACTAATTTCTTAAAGACTTTTGCAGTGACCGGTAGAACAGAAATAGGCATTTAATTCCCAGGAATATATGCGAATAAACAAAATGATTGCACATTTTTTGCAATCTTATCCCAAAGTAACGTATCTTGTGATCTTTATTGTTTATTTGGAGGTGTATTTTATCTTGAAGAAACAGGAGCGAGGTTACATAGAATTCTGCATCGTCATAGAATGGGACAGCGAGAGGCAGGTGCTTCCACCATCTCCCGGTAGATACGACACTGACCTTTTCAACGTGTGTTGTTGAATAAGTATAAAATTAAAGAATACTATATAAGAAATGAGGTATATGATATTAACACATTCTGCTCCGTTCCATCATCAGATTGAGGTGATGAGGCACGCAGACGCGGAATTGGGTCGTACTGCATCATCTCATTACGCGCAAAGTCTCCTCTTCATGTCAAGCCTTAAATCACTGGAGCTGGATAGGGTGAAGCTTCAAGATACGTTCTTTATATCGTTGTATACGAAAGCAGCAGCATCAAAGGTAAGGTGAAACCACGTGCCTGTCATCTTTCTTCTCCCACCAATAATGCGTGTAAAGCTATGGTCACAAATCAAAGCAGCGACCGACCGATTAGTAGCCTGCTCGGTCGCCGCTTGAATTTTAGGCATCGCCCAACGATTTTTTTTGGAGAAGTCGAGCAGGCTGTAGAGCCCAAACGATGCCTGGGCGGTGCCCTGTCGATTTCCCGTCGGTCGCCGGTCAATTTTAATTCAAAACTGGGCGAAATCGGAGAGCTTCTGCGGGGGGCGCCCCGGCAGTGACCATCGGACCGATGACCCACCGATACCCGAGCGCTCTCCCACCGGCCACCGGCTAATTTTAAGGAAATTGCCCGGCAGCCGGCCGGTGATCGGCGGGCCGCCACAATACGCTCGGTACGCCCGAGCGTTCGCCGTCGAGCGATTTAGGTCAAAAATCATAGCCGCTAGGTCAAAGGTTGCTGACCGATTTTGAACTCGCCGCGTAGTGACCGATTGATCTCCCAGCGGCGACCGGGCGGCGAACGCTCAGCAGCCTTTGACCTAGCGGCTTCGATTTTTGACCTAATTCGCTCGACGGCGAACGCTCGATTAGGTCGGTGCTCGGACGGCGACCGCCCGGGCACCGAGCATACTTTGGGCGGCGAGTGAAAGTGAGCAGGCGCCGCCCGTGACACGTATGACCGTTACCACAAATGCAAATAACCCCCTTTTGTGGTCAATTTCAAGGAAATTTTGTGAAATTCAACCCCCTTTTTACGTCAAAACAATGACAAAATCGTACTTTGGAATACCCCTATTTATAAGATTGTAAGGACACTTTCGCAAATTTACCCCTATTTTACCATATTTCAAGGACAAGACTCGGCTCCGAGAATTTTTCTTCCCGGTGTTCTCTCTTCCCTTTTCCTGACCCCTATTTATCAATTTCGAGGACACCTGTGCACCCCTATTTTCTATATTTCGAGGAATATTTTGTCCGCGGACATTGCTTGAATTTCACCCCCTTTTCCGCGATTTTGGTAACGGTCATGCGGTCCGGAAGTCACATTGAGTGACCCCAACCGGGCTGGTGGGACGGCGGGAGAATGACCGAGGTGGCGTGAGACTCTCTCCAATTGCGGAAGGGTTGACAGCCCTGCATACAACAAAATGATCGCGAAATGAACAAAGCAATCCATAAGTCCTACTGCCCGAAAATTTGATATAAAATGTAATATATATATAAAATATCCAAAATATCTATTATTGTTCTGGGGATTAGCCTCGACAGGCCCCTGGCCTTTGTTGGTCCCCCACATGTTTGTTTAATTTTATATCTACATGTATTTAGTTGTTCTTTGTTTATGGACTTTAGATTTTGTTCGCTATTTGTTTCTCTTAATATTATTGTTTGTTAATTGTGTGTTTTTTATATGTCTGAACATGTATACTTGTCTTTTATGAACCACATGTGGAAATAAAACTTGAACTTGAACTTGAACTTGAACCTGTAGCTCGAGGTGTGCTGCCATAGGGACATCTCCTACAGCCAGCCTATGCGTATACAACTTTGTTTAAATGTAAAACATTCGTGCGCATTAACACGCTTAAAAGGATTTGTCATCGAAAAACTTTGTATGAGAAGGTCGGGATGGGATTTTGTCTAAAGTGCCGCGGACACCAATGTTCTTTCAAAATTAAAAATGTTTTTTTTTACATGATATATCCAAAATCTCTAACTACCTCCCCCGCCATAATTTCCAAAAGTTTATCGGCAAAGATATGACTCACTGTGTATATATTCTCATTGTTAGGTACGAGTAATCTCTTGCAAATATGGTCTTTTCATCAGTAGATATCCACAAAAACTTCAATATTTCCACTGGGATTCCAGGTCACCATAATAGCCTGTCGAGCGAGAATTGAAATGCTTAATTTCCAATTACACAATGCGTTTCCCGAGTATTCCAACTTTCGTCAGGTGCAATTAATTGATATATGAGCATGGTGTTTATAGAATGTTGTTCTAATTTTTAACGAAAACTTCATCAGTTTATATAAAGGGGCACAAACTAGACCCTACAAGTTATCACCACAATACATGATTATGTTTCAACATCTATTGACTATCTTCATCTCTTGGTCAAGGTGGTTGGTAGTTAAAATATACTATACAAACTAGAATTATTACAGTTGGAGAGTAAAGAAACCTCCTTTCTTGACATCGTTTGAGTTTTGTAATTTACAGTGATACTACTTCATTTTGACAAAGGTTGGCACATTAGTTCAATCCATGCTTCTTGTGTATTCCA
The DNA here is from genome assembly GCA_035222895.1 of Strongylocentrotus droebachiensis. Classification (NCBI taxonomy): domain Eukaryota; kingdom Metazoa; phylum Echinodermata; class Echinoidea; order Camarodonta; family Strongylocentrotidae; genus Strongylocentrotus; species Strongylocentrotus droebachiensis. Next base: position 27,893 of record JAVYIG010011271.1, on the reverse strand, counting down.
TCGAGAGTTGGGAATTGATATATTTTCTACAATATGATATATATATTATGTTCCTTTTACCTCACCAACATAGATTACCAATCTAAGGCATGTAGACGGGGAGTTGTCTTCTTCTTCATCTCACCATTATGCACAATGGATTTTCACCATGCCGAAACTTCAATCACTTGAACTAAGCAGGATGAAACTGGATCCTTCCTTCTTTAAGTCAATGGCTAGTCGAGCATCAAACTCAAAGGTACCTGACCGATGTGTTATTGTAGACAGCCTTAAAATAACATAATTATGCATCTATGCTAAAATTATTTGTGAAATACTTTTCTATATAAATGTATTTGTTTCATTGTTCTTTGCTTTACACAGATTTTATGTTTTAAAGGTACGAAGTCCCATTTGCAGGCCAAAAATGAAAAGGTTAAATTTCAACGGCATGTAAAAGAATATAATTTAGAACTCCCTTCAAAATGAAAGGGCTTAAAATGGCTTTTAGTGGGAAAATAACGACCATTAGTTGTCGAATCAACTTAGGTGATTGCAATCACCTAAGTAAAAGTCTGATTTTCAGACCCTTGTACCGAATGGTTGTCGGTTTGTGCTGCACAAAGATTCAATCAGTTTAATTTTGGCCATTACAGGTAGTGGGTTATTGATGTAGACACATGCTCACGTGCCTGTTACAGCTTACTTTATGTATGTTACATGTATTACCAAAGAAAATAAAGATGTCAGTCAGTCACTAAATAGTGTCTGACAGTGAAGTCTAGAAGGTAAACGGGTTTCATTGCATAATTTGAATATTAGGACACTGCTTATGTTCAATTTCACAGATAGGACATACATGACATATTCATAATACCTCCTAAGTTCCACCAAATTTGAAGTTGGGTGCAAAAGGGACATAATATCTTTAAGGGAAAAAAATTATTTCATATAAACTTACTTAAATAATAATGATAAAAAAGTTGGTATTTACATTTGATGATGCATTACACTTTCTTTTATGTTGTCAGGTCGAAAAACTGAGACAAATAGAAGCGGTTCTGGGACGTGAAGCCTCGGAGCATTTCGCCTTGAGTCTTTGTTTAATGCCAAAGCTTCAATCACTGGAGCTGCATGATGTGAAGCTGACAGACGAGTTCTCCGTTGTAATGGCCAAAGAAGCATGTCATTCGAAGGTATAAACTTCTTCACTTGAAGAAGGAAGTAGACTACAATAAAAAAAAAAAAAAAATCCTAATACTTTTCTCAATAAACAATTGTAAATTATTAAGCATGAAGCTAGGAATTGTTTTTTTAAATAAATTTCATAACTCTTCCAATCTGTGGATTTTATCTATATCACTATATATCGCTCGGTATTGCAGAACTTTTAATGTCTAAACATGGGTTGCCTGTTAGCTATCAGCTGAAAACAGGATCTTATTTTCTTTCCTGTATTACGGAATTCCAATTTCAGCTCATTTTCAAACCAAATAACAAATCTGTTTCCTTTTAATTTAGTACAGACTTGACATGCATATTTTCAGCACACGAGAAAGACCTTTATGAACAGGTGATTTTCTAATACTGCTTTAATTTTCGTCGACAGATTCAAGCCTTAAGAATGGATTGGTGTGCAGTGAATCGACGTGTGCTGAACGCTGTGCTCTCATTACCGCACCTTCAGACACTCAGATTGGTTGGCATCTACCTTACCATCCATGAACATGACAGAACCTTGAGGGTAAATAAAATAGATCTTTATTTTCAAGATCAATTTCTCTAGAAAAACGGCTCGGTGTAAAAATGTCAGTTGAAAAAATGTTATAGTGAAAATGTCAGAGGAAAAATGTCAGAAGTAAAAATGTCAGAGTTAAAAATGACAGAGGTAAAATGTCTTGATAATCAGACAGAAGATCGGCTTAAAAAGTCATGGGATTCCTGACTGACCTAAGGGTTATAATTATCATTGCAGCATGAGCTAAATCAAGGATTTTGTTTCAGAATCTGAGACAAAGATACCCAATCCCTAAGTTATACATCTGCTCACAACAAATGTCTAAAAATAAGTCGTCAGATACATCATTTGCACTGCTAAGAATTTAACGTGATATTGCAGATTGACATCAGATACGTTGATGTATCTTTAGGAGAGGGGGGATGGGGGAGTGGCATAATTATGCGCCGGAAGTGGGAGGGGGGCAGTTTTCCCCAACCAAAAAAGTGGGGGGCAAAACGCATTTTTGCACCCACCCCCCACAAAAAAAAAAAACGCCCCCCTCAAAAAAGCAGTAGAGGAGTAAAGATGGTTTGTATTTTTAACCCCAAAGAACATAACAATAATGAAAACCTGAATTAAATGACGTATAAAATTCCATTCAAAGAAAAGGAAAGTTAACAGGAATTAAATTTCCTAAACATTGCGCATGCTGCCTATATTTATCAATGGAGGTTTTTATAATAGCGATACGCGCATATCGTGGACATATTGTGATAGGATGGGAAAGCGTCTGTGTTTTTTGTTATAGGGGTGAGAAGCTCATGAGCCCCTGAACGCTGGCGTACTGATGGGGGGGGGGGGAGGGGGGCGTATTTTTTTATTCGATACCAGTGATTTACAAATGTTGCTGAAATGACTTGATTTTCCGGTATTTTTTCTCATTTTTTTTTGTAAGTCGTACCTTTTTATGCGTTTGGGGGGAAATTAGAAATTTCCAAATTTACAGTCGGGCGAAAAAAATGCTTATTTAGAAGCCTTTATTTCAGGGTCTGCAAAACGGCCGGACTCGGGGGCTCAAGCCCCCTCACTTTTTGAAAAAGTTTGTTACAGAGAAAAATAAAGAAAGAGAGAAATACAAAATAAGTGACCTGCCAATGTCACAAATGAGGTATCAAAATATGTTCATCTGACCGTAATTAAATGCCTAAAACCCCAGAGCTTACGGGGGCTCAGCCCCCGGACCCCACTAAGGGCCCTAATGCGGTCCCCTGTATGCTCATCTGACCGTAATTAAATGCCTAAAACCCCCGAGCTTTCGGGGGCTCTGCCCCCTGGGGCCCTGGATTTAAGTGTAGACGTTATGCAAACGGCATAGAATTTCGAAATAACGTTTTAATATTCGTTCAAGCCTTCATTTTGTTTTTTTGTTTTCCTTTAGAAATCCGCCCCATTGCAGGAGCTGCATGTGGGTGGTCGGTTTGTTGCTGGATTATGGAAGCTTCAGCTTCATACATCATGTCCACATGTCAAGACGCTTGCGCTCTACTTCCATGAGATGAATGACGAGACATCGGATACTATCACCTTGGCGTGTTCCCCATTCAAAGCCCTCTCTGAACTCCAAATCCACTCGAAGAATATAACACTTGATCCTGCAGAATTCTGCAAAGCGGTCTCTACATCGTGTCCTCAACTTACTGAACTGGTAATCGTACGGACCAAACTGTATGACGAGAAGGCGGCTCTGATCATTCAATCCATGAAGAAACATCCACACCTGACAAGCCTCAGGTGCATATGACATTTTGTCATGCTCATTTGATTGTTACGTCTTCACTAGAATAAGTACAGATCGTCCCTAAATCCACCATTGCTAAGATTAAATGCATTCATTGAATGCATTTAACATTGATTACAAGACAGGGATCCATTTTCTCTTCATCTCTTCAGTAAAATAGTGTAAAATTTGCTATCCATGTCTCAGATCGTCAAATGTGTCTTATGCACTTTCTGATATATTTCGTTACTCTAGATTTTTCTTAAAACCGTCTAAAGAAAAAAAAAATCTGATTATGTCATGTCTGTTAATTATCCTAGAATATGGACTAAACCAGGAGAATCTAATTTCACACACCCCCCTCTCATCGCGCTTCGCTATCTCACCATATTCTACACTATAAAGTTCTCTCTCAGTGTTGGATCAGCCTGGTAAAAATCGTCATGTATTGGTTATAAACGACAGTAACGAGACCCTTTGCCATTCCTTTTTCTGTATTGTATTATACGTTTATCATCAATAGGATGGATTCGTGCTCGACGGATCGGTACCTGGATCCTATGATTGCTGGGGTGAACAAAGAAGGCAAGCTGACTGTCACCGTGGTGCATGGCCCGGTGAGATTTCCGTTGTCTTGTCAGTCCTGTAATTAATCGATTATGCGTTTGACATAACATTCTTAAAGTGAATACCGTTATGTCGGGTCAAGGATTCAGGTGAAATTCAAGGGAAAATAAGGGTAAAATCGTTAGTCACTGATAAAAGAGGACGCATTTTAGATTACATCATATTACATCACAAAGTTAATCAGATTTGTTTAACTCTGTGTAACTTCGTTGGCTGGTTCGTGTTATTAATTTATTGTATGTGTCAACAAATACCCAATATATTGATTTTTCCTACTTAAAAATGTATAACTTCTTTGTCTTGTTACTCTCTTGCTTTCTTGTTTTTATTTCGGTTGGTATGATTTGATTTCATTGAATATAGGAAAGCTCACCCTAGGAGGTTATACATGTATAGTGGAAACCACCAGCATGGAGTCGGACAATAGCTCATTTGGCTTCATCGTGAGGTATGTGAGTTGATCTAGCGGTTATGTCCGTGCATGGTCATAAGATCAGCTCTCTTGTCTGTCTTCACCTACAAACTGACTGTGATCGGACCCAGGTTTGAAACTGAGTCACCTCTTTCGGATGGTGACGTTATAGGTCGGTCCCAGACGTAAATAATCATATCTGATTGATATACGTCAGTAAAACCCAGTTATACACATTATACACACTCTTCAGATAGAAGACCCCTTGTTCATGTCAAAAGTGCCGGTAGGCCAACGCACATACCAATTGCAAATTAAAGGAAAATGGGTTGTCCTTTAAAATCTGACTTTCATTTAATGCACTCTAGCATGTTTGGCAAGGATTATGTGAAGTTGTATGTTAAACAACGTGTGTCTCATCATCATTGACATGCATTACATAATTTAATATTAGTCCCCTGCCGAAACAACATTGAAACGCTTTGAGCATGAGATGATGAATTAGTGTCCAAAACAATTATAATCTTTGCTTTTTTTAAATGTAGGTATTGGAATTTGAACACAATTATTTGGTAACTATGTTTTAGATTATCAAAATTGTAAATTGTCTTTAATTTAATTATAACTGGGTGTTATTGGGTGTTGTGGCGTGCGCTTGTTATCCACCTACTCGGAAGTCGGGTTGCTGTTATATATGTGCCTTCATGAATACAAGAAACACAAACATGAAAACACCATTATACATTGTAGTTGGATTTTTCAGACTGATTATACATGCCAATGCATTAGTTTTGCTTTATTTGAATATTGTTGTAATACATGATCTAATTGTTCACAAAATGTCTGAGATGCTCATTAAACAACACAAGAAAATGGCCAGAGTAATCTTGGGGGCTAATGTAAGAACCCCGACTCAAGACAATTTTTAATAAACTCAAGTGGGTCAGCATTCAAAGTAGGTGGAATTATTTTAAAGGCAAATGATTCATTCTTTCTATATTTTACAAATGTTTCAAAAATTCCAACTTGTACATAACATTAGAACGCGCAGTGCACAAAACGCAGGATTAATTTTTACTAAAAATAAAAACCCAAATGGGAAAACAAAGTTTTTCATTTGATGGTGCGGCTCTTTGGAATAGTTTACTTAATTTTTTAAGAAATACGCCATCAAATTATTCATTTACTCTTTTGTTTTGAAGTTATGATAATCTAAATCATTGAACTGGTCTATTGTGTTGTTTTTTGTTTCTTTTCTTTTGTACGAAAAATGTTAAATTTATGTTGTAGGGCCTCCACGGAAAACAGTATTTAACTACTGATGGAGCCACCCTACAAACAAAGACTAATAATTAAATATAAATTTATAACTACATGTATTGTATTTATTAAACATCATTGATGTACATCAATATTCTGTTTATAGACATAGTTATAATCACTTTACAATGTAATGCAACAATCGATATATAAAACATAATATAAAACATTTACAACACCTTTCTAAATAAACAATAAGTCATGCAATACGAAATATGTAAATGAGAACTAAAACAAAAGCATAAGATTGTACACGACTACTTTGTTATAACATATAGTATCTAAAAATTACATGAACTAGCATTAACTAAACTGCTTAAGAGTGGATGACAACCTTCTTTTTGTTGCTGCCTTTTGGATACAGAGTTGTAATACTGCCTGATATACATTATACATGCCTGAATCTTATTTGTATTCTACTCTATTTATATGAATATTTACTCTGTGTATGTATATTGTTAACTGATGATCAGGTTGAAGTAACGCCCATATAACTGCCTGAACCTAACATACTCTGTATATGACATGACATGCCTGCAGTTAATTAAAGCTTAAATATGTACTTATGTATACATGTGAAGTGTAAATAAATAATCACATATTCCGTAGACGATGTGCAGTTGAGATAATTAATGCCAAGAAGATCTACAGATAACTTCATGATTCGAAAAATCACTCTGGTCATTCATGACCATGATGATATCAATGCTCAGAAGTAATACTTTAAAGATTAACAGCCGTTATCCTGTACCAAGGCAGTCTTTGAGTAGTATTAGAGGACGTAATCTTTTACTGAATATTTTGTTTTAACTCGCATGTCATTTCTGTTAAACCAACAATAACTTAACAACAACAACAACAAAGAAAGTTTTATGAAGAATTTACTGGTTAGTTGAACTACTGTTTCTTAATCCTTGGTTGAGAGTTATGTTCATTATGACTCGTGCGTATCTACAAGACATGCAATTGTATTAGTTATTACCCTTCAGAGCCAAAAAGCTTAGTTTGCTCATTTCCATTGACTTATTCATTAATAATGTGTTATGTATGTACATATACAAATATCTGTTTTGGCTTTGTGTTGTCCTGTTTTTTTCAAGCAGTATCTTAAGCTTTAGTGATGTATACGTGCTTATAACTAGTATAATTAGTATCTTTTTTTAGAAGAAAACAAACTTTTATCAGCAGAACAATTTGGCTTTAGGAGTAAACACTCAACAATAACGTCTTTGGTTAAAATTACAGATAGATGGATGAACGCTGTTGATCAGGGGCAGTTTTTATTGATCTAAAAAAAGGTTTCGATTGCGTTTATCCTGACTTGCTCCTCGAAAAGCTACGTAATATTGGTATAGCTGAAGAATGTTTGCCATGGTTTAATGATTATTTACATAACAGGTTTATTTCCACTTTTTTCGGTTCAGCTCTTTCATCTCATTTGCCCATTTCTTTTGGTGTACCGCAGGGTTCCATTTTGGGGCCTTTGCTTTTCATTATTTTCGTTAACGATTTAACTCAATATACACATTATTGTTCCATTCAACTTTACGCTGACGATACTGTTCTTTATTTTTCAGATTTTAATGTGGAAAGTGTTCAAAATAAACTAAATCATGACTTGTCATATATTTATAAATGGATGTGCAATAATAAGTTAACACTGAATTTTGATAAGACTGTATCCTTACTCATAGGCTCTAGACATATGTTAAGTATATGTAATAAATTAAATGTATATATGAATAATATTGCAATACAACAGACTGACAGTGTAAAATATCTCGGGTTCATTATCGACAGCAAACTTAAGTGGGATGTCCATATAGATAAATTATGTAAGAGGGTTGGAAACCTAGTAAAATATTTGGCTAGACTACGTTATTTTATTAATGAGACGAATTTGAACTTGATCTATAAAGCAATTATTTTACCCCTTTTTGACTATGCAGACATTTTAATCGATTCATGATATATTAAGAAACTGCAAACTCTCCAAAATCGCGCGGGCAGAATAATAATGAAAGTTAATCCATATGAACACATCTCTAACGCAAAAATTCATTCACTTTTAAAATGGTCATCTCTCGAATCCAGGCGTAAGAAAAATCTTAATGTATTTGTCTATAAATCAGTCCATAATATGTTATCCCCCAGTATAAATGAAATGTTTCAACCCCCTTCTCATATTTATTCCCTCCGCAATTCCGGTAAACTTTGTTCTTCCTAAACCTAGAACTGAATATTGTCGCAGAACTACCCAATACAGAAGCTCAATTCAATATAATACTCTTCCTCCTACCACTAAATTACTTCAAACTGTTCACACATTCAAAAAGTATTTAAACAATACTATTCCAGACTTCTTGTAGCTGTATTTTTTTAATATTTTTTTTAATATTTTTTAAATAAATAATTTACTTGTCTAGCTTTCTCTTTTGTATATATATCGTAAATATTTCTCTCCTGTTTCTTGTTTTACTCGAATTTGTAATTATTATTGTAAGTTCTTATTTTGCTGTAAGTTTTCCTTACTTTTGTAATAACTATTTTCATGTTTTCTATGTCTATAGGGACCCCTCTGTAAACCAGCATTGTTATGCTAACAACGCTGAGTAGGGCCATCCCTCCGTCTTTCTTTTTTTATAAGTGTGTCTTTATGATTGTAAATATATATATATATGTTGATGTATTTTTAAATGACGGAAAATAAATGCAATACAATACAAATACAATACAACTATTTGAAGTTTTTCTTTGCTAATAAGTGGAGTTTGTGACATCACAAAATCAACGAGCAATATCTTCAATATAATGTCACCTATTTCTGTTTAGTAGTTTAAACATATTTGTAAATATTTCTTTTTGTTCTTACAAACAGTGCAAAATGTGTTATATGAAAATAAAGTGAACATAACTGAACAAATTGGATTTTAGTTCATAAACTTATTTGAATAGTGGGCAGCTCATGAATGATTTACTTGGTTAATTAACATTTGTAGGGCTAATTAATCTTTACTTTAACCAAACATAATACGACTGCACAAGCTAGCGCATACGAGGTGTATCCGTAAACTAAACATTGATATTTGGACTTCATTAGTTTCTAACGAGGTAACAAAAAGAAAAAAAAGTGAGAGCTCTCGAAACAGAATAGTAATCATACAATATCATTTACGAGTCTGTAAAGTATAGAAGAGAGTTGTACTAATGAGTTATGACTTAACAGACCGGGCATAAATTTCAAATTTGAAAATAGGCCTTGTACATAGATGTATATATGTGTATAATATTTATAGTATTTAAAGTTCATAATGTTCCATTTAAAGCTTTATTCTGTGTAAAAATTGTTAACTTATTGCGTGTGAACCAAACAGTTCAATAGAGGAAAAAACTTACGAATCAAGAATTTATCATAAATGCTCCTTTTGGTTTGAAATATTAACATGAAGAAATCTTTCTTCTTATCATGTTACATTAATGACGAATCATGTTCACACTTCGAAGTCGTTTACTGACCATGTTACTGTTTTTCCTATTTGTGTAAAGCAATATGTCGACATATAGGATACGTTACACCTCCATGTTGAATAATTACTAATATTTGTTCAAGCTTTTATGAAAATTTATTGTTCTGGACTTTATATATGATTTCTGACATCATTATCTAAGAATAGTCAATAACTACATCTTATTGTATTCATTTTAAAACAGAGTCCTTCTATGAATACAGGTATACGTATTTCATTTGCCGTGGTTTTGTCAATGTTCGTAATTTTATGTTTTTAAGGGAAACATTTTTGTAAATAAATTTGTTACACACTATTCTTGTGTCTGCATGATAGTTGTCAGAGAACCTCATGGAATTTGTTTCATATTGTAATACTAACAGTGTTCGCATTCTAAAATGAACGTATGAACGTGTTATTGAAATACTTAAAACACGTATTTGTGGTATGGTTCTACAAACTTGCAATAATAAAAGTGCCACATCAAATCTATGAATTTATATCTGTTTTTTTTTAATTGCTAAAATCTTTCTTTTAAATCTGAATGAAATGCTTATAAGCTGTAGGTTTTGAATTCAACAATGATGTTATTACATCACAATTTTGGAAATCTAATAAGATTCTTAACTATTTGACTGCCGTAATGGTGAATTAATTCTTATTTCATCATTTAAATAATTGATAAGATGAGTGGTGAAGCTGTTCTGAATACTGAGATAGATAGATAAATATATATGTATACAGAGAGGGGAGAGAGAGAAAGAGAGAGGGAGAGAGAGAGAGAGAGAGAGAGAGAGTGGGGGGGTAGAGTAAAATTACATGTTGAGGGGAGAAAGGAAGGGTAGATACTAACAGAGAAAGACACGGAAAGGGTAGAAAACAATAATTATAAGTAGATGAAACATGACAAAGATTTAGTGAGAGACAGGAAAAGAAAGAGTTATTGAAGTAGAACAAGATATCAACATAATGAACTTTTCCTAAAAGAAAAGAGAGATAGCTAGGTCGAGAGAGAGAGAAAGGAGAGAAGAAGTATGGGGTGGGACAGAATAACTGTAAGAGAGTACGGGTGTAAAATAAAGTATGAATGATAGAAGAGAAACAAAAAGGGGAGGAGCGAAACATTTTTCTTCAATAAACATCAAAGTTGATATAGACACTTCTTATAATGAATTAATTATTTTTGCCACAAATAATTCTTTTATTTTAATAGGAATACCATGTAGCATTTCCATCATTGTTTGTAATAATCTCTACTTTGGTTGATAATGATAGATATGCCAAGTAACTCTTGTGCTAGACAGATAGTAAGGTGTCAAGAAATAGAATAAATCAATCAATTATCCGGTTAAAAAAACACAATACATTTCTGATTTGTGTGCATCTGGAGGCCACCTCACGCATGTCACACGACTATTGTATAAGGGTGTTCATGTGTGTGCGCGGTCTCACGTGCGTGTTTGTGTGTGAGCGCGCGTTTGTGCGTGTGTGTTCGTAATACAGATCGATGCAAAGGGAGAGGGATCGAGAGGGAATGAGAGTGAGTGAGATGGAGAGAGAGAGAGAGATGGACATAGAGACGGATACAAATAGACAGACATATACAACTCGTCGGATATGATAGGCCTATATATATTCCATACACCTCTTTCTCTTACTGTATTTACATGTATCTCTCACTTCGATATTTCTGTCACACCATGTCATTCTGAGCTCTCGCTTTCTCACTCGTTCTATATTTTCTTCTCTTGTACTAGAAACATTTATAATTATGTCAGTGAGTCTGAATGTCCCTCGCCCTTTTTCATTTCTCCTTAACTCTTCATCACTCAAACTATCTTCTTTAAATTAAGCCGTGATTTGGACTAAGTTTCACCATGACATTAAAGCCCCTCTAAAGTGTTGGGAGCCCCAAATTCGCCAATAATTTGAATGAAAAATTTAACTTAAATTGTATCATAATATGAAAGAGGATGTCATTAAAGACACACTTCTTCTAAATTCCCCCCCCCAAAAAAAAAAAAAAAAAAAAATTGAAGACAAATATTGATAAATGAATACATTAAGGGCTTTCTGTTCAGTGTATGCTGAAAAGCTAAATTTTGTATTCTTTCATCAATATTCGACTTCGAACATATTGTAACATTACAAAAGTTTACGACAGTTATTACTGAAGTTGTGCTAACTACTTTTTGTGATGACATAACAATTCACAGCAATTTCATAGAAATAAACATCCATAACAGAAGTGACAATTATGGAGATAAACATATCTGATTTATTGAATGAAAATCATATCACAAAACACATGATTGTGTACTTGTATCAATTCATTTGTAATTATCTTTTCACTGTTATGATTGCTGGTCGGTTTGCAGGCACAGAACCTTGTGAGTCATAATGCTAAACGCAGGGTCTGAACCACGAGACTATAAACTGCATTTCATAGGCCCAGCACTGCACTTGCCAAGCCCGAAACTGACAAGGTTAGGCTAGGCTTGAAGCCTCATGTGTCACCAGGGGCGGCGATTTCTGTTCATGACCGGGGGGGACGAAATGCGAGATTTTTTACAAGAATGTTATGCGAGGGAGCGTAGCGACCGAGCGAGAATTTTTTTGCAATTTTATTAGTCTAAACGCTGCACTCTTGGGCCCTCCGGAGCCTAAAAATGTATTGCAGTCATTATTCAGTATATGCTATACAATTTTGTTTGCACTTTTTCAAATTTTCCGGGGGGGACGATCCCCCCCTAAAAAAATTGAGGGGGGGACGTGTCCCCCCCGTCCCCCCCGGGATCGCCGCCCCTGTGTGTCACATACTAAAAGTTAAACTGATTTAGATTAGTCCAATGGATTATGGATCGCCAAGTGTGAAGCTCTCTATTCTGAACAAAAAGTCACTAATTATGCAACAACTTGAATAAATAGAATTGAATTTATGTGAACGTGATTTTTGTATATAGTTTCAGAAATGATGTATTATCTATGAGATAATGAGGTTGACACTTGGCGCTCCATAAGTCAGTGGACTAATCTAATAACTTAAACCTTGACTAAAGTCAGTATGCTTTTATGAGTACTGGCTATTGCCTGTGCCTTCTCACTGTGTCAGGTACAGCGTTCACTCTTTGTAAACTTTAAAATTACATGCACATGATTGCATCACAATGTAAGAAGAACGACCATCACTTATACGATTCATATCTTCACATGTTTTTTTTTAAAAAATCAAATACATCATTCTCCATTTTCAATATTTACAAAAGACAATCTTTGTAATTATAAATATAACAATATAACAAAAACTTGTTAACCCTTGACTTCATCCAGTGATGATTATGTGCATCAGAAAATCACAAGACTCAAAGAAAACAAAATCAGTGCATGTGTAAATAAAAAAAATCAAATTCAATTTCAAATCCATCCTATCTCACATGAAATAACCCAACACAACTAAAGCTCTCAATAGAACATTTTACATTTGCTCTTATGGTTTTCTGCATGGATATAGAGTTGAAAAATATAAACCTACATGTATTTTTTAAATTTTTTTTCCATAGCTTCATTACCCAAAAGAACAAAGATTACATCCTTATACAACATCATAAAACAGTAGAATCTTGTAATAACGTTTCCTTGGGATCGAGGAGATAATCTTGTTGGATCGAAAAACCTTGTTTAAAAGGACAGTAGATGACAAAGGACTTGGACTACAACATTTCCCTATCATAACAAGTGTTCACTTTTACTGTGTCATTTACAGTATTGCTTTTATAGACAGGTTGGCCTGTATTTTGAATCAATTGAATGTTGTAGAAATTGCAGTACATGTTCAGTTATACCAAGCATTTCATTTTAAATGATAAGATAATGATATTTCAAATGTTTCAGATTACCTAAAAGTTATAATATCAGGACCAATGTTCAAAAAGAAGTTTTCATACCCAATGTAAAATCAGATTGATTATTTCAGAATGATAAAACCTAGCAAACAAAAATAATGTTAGTCTGCAAAGTGTATACAATTAAATATGAACAACCTTACATTGTTGAATTCCTGGACGTGTTCACATATGTTCAAAAACCAACTTAAATAAAACATTTTTACATGTAAATGAACAGCAACTGGGGAACTGGGGATGGAAAAAGAATAACTGTGTAAACAGACCTAGACGTACTCACTTTTCCTGTTGACTAATGAATTCTCTATTTCCCTTAGGCTTAGTACATGGGCCACCAGATGCCAGTAGGCAAAGGGTTAAGCTATGTGCTTTAAGATACAGAAATATGAAGTGCACTGAGCTTACGTCAGTTTCTTTTGTAAGGGTAGTTACATTTTAGGAAGTTTAAGGTACCATTTGTAAACGAGGTCTAATACATGGCATTGCACGTCTACACAAAAACTGAGTAATAAATAAATACAAACACTCCTAATACATGCAACAATACCGTACACAAGAAAGGAAGCCTGGGTGAATATCATCAAGAAAATAAAATAACTTCAAAACCTGACTAAGGTGTATTTTCATATTGTCTTTTCTACACTATAAAACAAACACCTATATTCTACGTAGTACAAACAAATAGTTATGGCACAGGTACTAAAGCTATCTCTTAAAATAAACTGGTAAAAAATAAAACTAAGAAATGTAAATATGTCGCTAAGGTAGCAAAAACACGTGTCCACAATGAATGGCAAGAGTGCCTATTCAGTGAATAGTTTGTGACTTTTGTTAATAAAAAGTAATATTTTTACATATCTGAATGAAAAAGATGGTTTATAATTTTGCCAGCTCAATATTCTCATAAAGTGGTTTTACCTCTGTCTGATAAATTATGATTTTGAGCAATTATGCAGTTGCGTTCCAAACACATCTTCTTTGTGCCACTACATTTGGCCAGGCTACCTAAGCTGTTTTTTTTAAAAGCTGCATGTTTTATAAGACGCACTTTTCAACAATATAAATTTGTATCACATACATTCTGAATAAAACAATTCAACATCTAACATATCTATACAATAATTTGTAATATTAAACCTCTTCTGCCACTTTGCTTCTAAATCGGAGATGCAAATCACTCTTCTATTACAGCTTGTAATCTCTCAAGAGAACTTTACACACATGTCGAGTTGAATCATGAAAAAATGTTAATTTTTTTTAAAAGGGTAAAAATACAATTCCTAGGAATAATTTTTCAAAATACAGAAAAAAATAAATAGTGAACTTCAGATGTATATAAATTCTTATTACACATGTATTATCATCACCTTTATATTCAGCACTATCATCATTATCATCATCATGACTACTTCTGTTATTACTGATTACCGACTTTTTACATTAAAGCTAATTTACTATATATCCATAGGTCCACACTATTTATTCAGGGCTTATTGTACACCAGAGCATCGTTTCACAAAACCGTCACCAGTAAAAGTTTGCCCGACATCCTATTGAAACGTGTGTTAATTTCAATGTACACGTTTCGATGGGATGTCTGCGAAACTTGTACTTGTGACGGTTTCATGAAATGCTGATGGGCTGCTACTTAAATTTTTATCATTGCAGGAGTCCTGAGTTTCTAGACGCTCCAGATAAATAAACGGTTAATATATCAGCCGACAGAAATGCCTGTAACCTATAACAGGGTATACCAGAAATAAAAATTATAATATCCCAAATAAATCAGTACTATTCAGCCATGTTCAAGTACCTGACTATGTGATTGAACGTATGCTCTGGCAACAATTGTTTCAGACTTTTTTTAGTCCAAAGTTTAGGGTTAGAGTTGGGTCTTAGGTTTAGGGTAAGGGTTGTGTAAAGTGTTATGTCCAAGATTGAAGTTAGGAATTCGGTGAGTGAAGGAAATTATTGCCGCTGAAGCCTTTGTCGAATAACCTCCCTATTGCCTTAACATAAAAACCACACACATTGCTATCAATAAAGAAACTCCATGTAGTGGTCCAAGCACACACACACAAGAGGGGGGAGAGAGAGGGGGAGAGAGAGAGAATAAATAAATAAATTGAATTACGAAAACCTCAACCTCATTTTAACCTGCACCTTATTTCAAATAGGTATTCATTGTTAGAATACAAAGGGCAGGGTGAAATTCGCTGGCCCAAACATACAAACAAGTAAATTTATCAATAGGAATCCGGCAATGATTGTTAACAAAATAAATGCACATTTTCCCCTTCAGCTATTTTCATAACTCTATTCTTTTTTCTCAAGGTTTCATACCAATCATAAAAATTATCCAAATCCATCAAGAGGCGGAGCATTTACAGAGCCCAGCAAATATGCTATTTCTCTTTAAATGTAAAATACATATCAACCACAGCCTTTTTCAAGAAATGAATATGAGAATAAATCTACAACAGATTGTGTTAAAAAAATGCATAATTCTGCCTCACAAATCAATTGCAACCATATACATGCAAGTGTGTAATATAATATATTTCAGTCTAGGTTTTACATTTTTTCCTCAAAGTTAAAAATAAATGTATTGAGAATATGAGACTATTTATCGTGTCTCAAATTATGGCATTTTATTCAAAATAGGCCTTACATTAGAACAATGTAAACATACATTTATTTATGTAATGTTACATGATCATTCTTCATAATTTAGGTTTTTTCTCAGCTTCATAGCCATAAATAATGATCTACAATATTTATTTTTTTAAGACAAGTTTTCCCTCAGCATGATTCATTAAATACAGGTGGAAATTAGAAAAGACAAGGAAGCTATCAGAAAAAAAGTAAAAGAAAGAGCGTCGATGTGCTGAAAGAAATTTGTTTACAAAATTGCCCCAATTTGTTGTAAGAGTATATACATGTATTTGAAGCACCATAGAAAACCATCATCATTTGAGCAAACCAGAAAGCATCAAAGTACACATACATGTACATGTACTCTGCTTGTTAGAAAGACATTGGCTCATTTACAGAAACAGTTTCATATTGGAGAAAAAGTTGAATTCTCAGTAAGGTGAAAATAACTTACAAGCTTTCTGCATCATTTTATTCCCATGTGGAAGAATATACCGTACAAGCAAATATCTCATGAAAAAAACATTTCTCAAGAAATCCTCTTGCATAAACTAGAAATACATTCACAACATGGGATGAGAGCCTGGTTCAAAGCTTTCCAGTGTTTGTGATTTTCATTACCGGTAAGTGAAATAATCATTAGTGAATTCATAATTTTGACGGTTCCAAAATCCAAATCCCCACAACACACAATTGTTCCTATTTATACACAACATACATGTACAAGCAACCTTTCAAAATAACCTGACATCTTTCTTTTTTTCCTGATGCTATTGCATGATACCCTAAACTAAAAATTCAAAAACTTGTTTGTGTGAATGGGAACCTAGGAAGACTACCAAATTGAATATGCATGATTGCAGGAATAACTGAATACTAAATTTATGAATATAGCAAAAAGGTAGACACATCATAAAATATATAATTTGTCATTACAATAATGATTATAAATCTCATGATTTGTTTTCTTCACATAAAAAAGCAAGTCTTGCTATCATTCTTCATGAAATTTAATTATACATCATGATTGGACATTACTGGAGATTCATACCTACAATTAGGAAGAAGACTCCGCTCTGTAAATTGTTCATTCTTATTTTAACAACCGAAAGAAGCAATGCATAAGTACGGTAAGTATACTTTATCAAGTATGGACTCTGCACTGATTACATTGATTTCAATGGCAGTCCTGTGTTGAGGCTACAGCCCATGGCATCGGAAGCCACTGGTCTTGGGGTCCTTCATAATGAAGTTTGCCCATTCTCTGCTGAAGTGGCTCAAATTTATTTAGGAAAAGCAAAATTGTATAATATTTATTTAAAGAATCTAATCCCACAAAATATCAGCCCCCCCCCCCCCCCCAAAAAAAAAAAAATGAAGCACAGTTTTTCAGTTTGACAAGCCTCGGCCATATAATGGGTTTGTACTTTTTAGCAGTAATTAATTCAGAAAACATAATTACGGCACTATAATTGTGAATCGCAGCCTTATACCCCCCTGTCAAGTGTTGTTGATAATCCATGACTCTGGGTTACATAATACCAACACATAGAAGGAATCATCTAGGGATTCGACTGACGAAGTGCCTGCATGCACTAACCTATATTATTTTATCATTCATGCATGCTTCACTGCATGTATAATTTTTGTCCAACCAAAATGGATAATGCACGTTCGATCAAAAGATGTTTCATGTTTGATCATATTTATTCCATTCATTTGTGTTGAAAATCAACTGCGAATATTTAATGTTAAAATCCAAAATATATATATTTTTTTTTACTGCATACAGGGAAACTTCACAATTTTCAGCCATCTACAGTACATATAATATATGTATATAATATAAACTTTGAGCATATCAATTGATAAAATGTGAACAAGAGCAATAAACCTGACATTTATTTCACCTTAAATTGTATTTAGAGTCGTTTTTAAACATGATCGTGATGATGATTTGTATAACACATATATGAAACAAATATTTAATATTTTTGCGTTGATGAGATGTTTCATTGAACTCATGAAATAGTTTCACTATCTCAGTCATACATACATTTACATACTATTAGTTTAAGCTCCAAATACAATGGACAAACCTGATGCAGCAGTCAGGCAATTTCATAGAGTATCAAAATATGGGAGGTATTTTTTTTTAAATAATATTTTTAACGAGTACTTTCCTTTCTTTGGTCCCCTCAATATTCTATCTCTGAGTTATGGTATTTTTCTATGATGAAGATGTTTTTTTTTGTATAAAAATGTATAATAGCGCATGTAGTTATTGATGAAAAGATCATAACAAGATAAAAACAAGCACCATTGCATACCGGTATGTAGATAATCTGAAAGATCATAAAGTATTTGCAAGATGGAAGTATGTAATTCATCAAAGAGGAAAGAGGTAATTTTAAAAGTGATTTACACTAAGAAAAACGAAAATTGTGGTTGACATGAGCATGAAAATTACAGAAAAACATGAAGCACTTTTTTTTAAACATAAAAAAACACAGCAAAACCAAAACAAACAAACAGATGAAAAATGCACTACACAAACGCAAACACCTTCACATACAGGTATTTGTATTTATAAAAAAAAGAGAATATATATATATATATATATATATATATATATATATGAAAGTCTCTAATGAATAGAGACTCAGAGATGAAAAAAAATTGCAGTTATGCGTAGGTTACATGATGTTGGAAGCTCTTGAAACAAATAGAATCTACATCCATGAATTTCTCACACTAAAATGAAGTAAAAAATAAATATGAAATGGAAGCCATGTTGATGAAGGTGAAGTGAAAGGATGCTAGGAATTCATGATGTCAACCTCTTGTTTAGAACTAGAGCTGCTTTTCTTGCCAAAGTCACTGATGATGAGCCTGTAGAATAAGACCAGGTTGATACAGAAAATGGAGCCGATGGTGTACGGTCCCGTCTTGCGTATGATCGGCGGGACGTCCTGCTCCGTCACGACCACCCAGACGCAGAGAAACCCCATGGATCCCATTCGGCAGACCACGTAGCTCAGGATGTTCAAGTAGGCGTTGAGCCGATAGACCAGGTCCTGCTTGCTGAAGCCATACATGAGCAGGAGCTGTCGGCTGTGCAGGAAGATGGAGTTGAGCTCTAGGATCATGGCGATGTTGATGGTGGCGTACAGCTGACGGAGAGATAGGATCGTGAAGCATAGAAAGAGGACCTGCAAACGGCAAGAAGAAAAAGGAATACTCAAACATTAACAATTGTAAAATGGGAATTATATCTGAGCAGACAATTTCATCCCATTTACCCTATGCTAACATCCTATTGCTGTCGTATTATGCACATTTAAGCAGTATAGGTGTAAATAATCTATGGCAGCCCTAACTCTAACCTTATCGGCTGAAACCCAAACCTAATATTATACCTATAACACTAACCATATCACTATGAATGCATACCTGCCAACATTTGAAAATGAGAATTAAGAATTTTCAGCACGGTATGTCTTTGAAAATAAGAAATTTGTACCCTTAACAGACGTTCAGAAGTACTTTATTTTATAAATATCTTAAATTTTCCCATAATAAAAGTATGCCTTTAGGTTTAAAACTTGAATTACATACATGAAGCTCAAATAGACTTTGGTATTTTAATTATTGTCAAACACTGTCAAACACACCCCATAGTTTGATCAAGTACCATTCCAGCTGCATTTACACTGCAAGCCCAAAACCCTTCAATTTTTCTCACATTCCGGGTGTTTTGAGGGGAGATGCTAGGCATCTACCGGTAAACACACACAGAAAAACCAGACTAAAAAAACCAACTGCTGGAGTGTGTTTTTTTTACACGCCAGCAGAACTTCCCAGATTTTTGCAGTGTAAATGTTCGCCATCAAAACATTGATGAATGATTCTGGTATTTGTTCACGCGACTCTCCTCGCTTTCGTGCTTCACCAAAATGAACAAACACAAACATTTGTTATGGGTTTTACCAGCAGGGCAATTGGCAGTCCATAAATACAATGGTTTTTCAGAATGTTTTGGGGTTGTGTAAATGGACCTTCATTCTCTTCCACTTTAAGGTCTGGGCAACAATACCTTTTATCATTTTTGTGTAGGCGTATTTGCAAAGGAGTGCCTTTTGTACTATTGCTATGCCTCTTGGTGAACATAACACTGGCCAACAATAAGCATATTCTTGAATGTAGATATGTTCATGTAGACAATTTCTTTTATACTCAAGAAAGACTGAATGAAGGAGTTCTACATTCAGCTTTAAACTGCATTTAAGTGCATGTATAGTCAGTCCCATGCCATCATTTGTATGGACTCCTCTTCTATGTTCCTATTTTCTAATGTGTATGCTCTCGTGAGAACTTCTCTAATCACACAGTACAAAATTGTCAGAAAGAAGATCAAAATCACAAACATAATTTGGAGTGAATCATTATAAGGGTACGTCCAAGCCATTTTGCTCCAAACGTTACCGACCTCATCTAAGAATCTGGTTACTGCATTACACTGTGAGAGCATCACTCCATCATCATCATCATCATCATCATTTATTTAGGTACTGGTAGGCATTTTCCCTCTTATGGGGGGGGGGGGGGGGGTTACTGACTTTTGCGCCATGATGGCATTCTCTCCCTCCAGTTCTTCTCATCTCAAGCATTCTCCTCACTTAGACCAACCTTTCTTTCTTTCTTCACCATATATTCCCATGAAATCTTCGGTCTTCTTTCTCTCTTATAAATGCCATCCACTTCCAGACGCCACGCTCATTTCACAGGTTCATCAGCACACGCCCATCTATCTAAATCCTTTTCTCTTTACCATTTCCACTAGTTTCTTATAGACCCAACCTTTCCCTGAGCTCTCTTTTCTTTCTTTTTCTTTCTATCTTTTTATCAGACAGTTTCACACGACACACCTTCCATATCATGGCTCTCTCAAGAAGCACCAAGCGTTTATAATGAATTACTGTTTACGCTATATCGGGGGAAAAGCAAGAAATCATGACGCTAGGGCCATGCATTCTCAATGGCCGCAAGAGCCTTCTGTGGATATCTCAAGCTTTTTTTGGTTAAACCCTTAGTAATTTAATCAAAACCCTTAGTTGAAAAAACAACACCAGAATCAATGATGCATGTACAATGAGTGCAATATGTACACTATGAATGTACATATCGATATGAATACACTCCAGGGGGTGATATTCGGCAGGCATTATGAAAAATTGAAAATCAAATGAATGAGATTGGTGTATTACCTGTATGCTTCATAAATGTAGCAAGAAAACTATTCAATGTACACCAAAATATCTGAAAATAATTCAATGCCATTTAAAGGTACTTTGTCCCTTTTGCAGCCAACCTCAAATTCTGTAGAACTTTGCAGGAATTATGAATATGTCATGTATGTCCTATCTGTGAAATTTAAAGGTTAGCAGTGTCCTCATATTCAAATTATGCAAGGAAACCCGTTTACTTGCTAGACTTCACTGTCAGACACTATTGAGTGACTGACTGGCTTTTTTTCTTCTTTGGTAATAACATACATGAAAAGAGTTGTACAGGGTACATGAGCATTTGTTTACATCAATAACCCACTTCTTGTGATGGCCAAGATTAAACTAATTGAATCTTTGCGCAGCATAAAACGTATGACCATTCGGTACAATTATCTGAAAATCAAGACTATTACTTTTGGGCTCTATAGCCCTAAAGTCGATTTGACAACTAATAGTCGTTATTTTCCCACTTGAAGACATTTTCAAGCCCCACCTTTTTTAGGGAAGTTCTAAATTAGTATTATCTTTCAAATGCAGTTAAAATTTAGCTTTTTCATTTTTTTGGCCTGCAAAATGGAGGTAAAATAAAAGTTTTTTTTTTTTTAAAGAAAAAAAAAGAAAAAAACCTGAAGATTTTGTTTAACATGTTTTAAAAATCTTGGCAACTGACAGGCCATTTTAACTACAACTTTACAAGGCTACAACATTTCTACATCTGATGCAAAATGTTCTTCTAGGCAAAAGTTTGATGACATTACTCACATGTAAAGTACATTGTGGACAATGGACATACAAATTTCAATCACCAATAGCTAGCTTTTTCTGAGTAACAGGAGTCTCAATGTTTTTAGTAATCCTGAGGCTCGTTCACATACAATTTATATACCACAGAAAACTGTGGCAATTCACGTTTCTTGCAAAGCATTTACTTCATTAAGTGTACTACTGCAGATTACATTTCGTATGTTATAACACACAATGAGTGTTCCTAGGGCCTTTGTTGGGCCTTTGTTTTTACCCTACTTGCCATTCATTATCAATGTACACATAAAACAATATCAAGCAAAAAAACAAACAACACCCCCCCCCCCCCCCAAAAAAAAAAAAAAAATAATAATAATAATAATAATAATACCAGTTCACCACCACTTGGTCAGTGCTTTGAAAGGTGCAAAAAGGCCAAAAAACTAGCCATGGAAACATCATCATGCATAAATCAGCATGCACTTTTCCCCATTATGGAATTCTGAATAATATGATTATGATGTGTACATGTATCTATTAGGAATCCAGCTTTTCCTTTACAGCTATCACAGCATGTGCTCATAAAATATATGACATTACTTTATTTTACACCTGGGCTCAATGCAAACAGATACATGTACACTGTACATGGGTGCCCAACGTCTAGTAATTTCAACATTTGGAAACAGGTCTCACGCATACAGTACAGACCCTAAAAATAAGGGTCCTGAATTTGTATTGGGCCCCCTTTGAAAAGAAAAAGTAAATGTGAAGCCCTGTT
The DNA here is from genome assembly GCA_035222895.1 of Strongylocentrotus droebachiensis. NCBI lineage: Eukaryota > Metazoa > Echinodermata > Echinoidea > Camarodonta > Strongylocentrotidae > Strongylocentrotus > Strongylocentrotus droebachiensis. The sequence continues at coordinate 5,182 of JAVYIG010011271.1, read as the reverse complement.
TCATGCATTTTTTATTTTTTCTTCTTCTTTTTTCTTCCTGGAAAGACTTTTAGCCCTTGAAGGAAACCTCAGTCATACCTCACCCTTAAAGAGATGATTCATTGAAATGTGGAAAATGGGCAAATTACACCTCTACAGATTGCTGAGAACATTAACAAAATGAGCAAAGTACTTTTGAAGCCCTTACTGATGTGAGGAATAAATTAAATGCAATTTTGTTACCCTTTCCTGAACCCACTCACTAAGTGAATTGACGGCGTTATTTTACATGCGAAACGATGACGTCACAATATGAACAACCTACATCACACATTCGGGACAATGTTGGATACCCATTGTAATTTTCAGATATGGGTTAACGTTGTTTGTATATTTACCGCCAGTGGTGATATTTCCTCTTTTTTTGGCATTTTGAATGAGATACACTGAATAAATTATACTTTCTACAAATGTTTGTTTGATTTTTATCGTCACATTTGAGCATAAAAATCGGAAAACCAATCACATATTCTGAGGGCACTTCAGCGTGTATGTGTCTGATCTGGGAAGGCAAAGGACATTTCGCATGCTGACCTAACGACTCTTTTGGAGTAAAAAAGGCGACAAATTTACATAGAGTTGTCCAGATATTCATTACAAAAATGTGTGATTAGGCTGATTAATTTACATTTTTGATAAATTAAGTCGTATAGAACCTGATAAACCGAGAGAAACAGATCAGTCCGGTTCGCGATTCACGGCTAGCTCGAGCGCCGGGCTACGGGCTAGGCTGGCTAGCAAGCTGCGCTAGATGTGATGCACGCATATAGAGGTCAGTGTATTGCACACATAATACATGCACAGAGTACGCACGCACAGCTACCAGCTACGGGAAACTTGAACGCTACATCGACGATATATTCACTCGCTTTTTGGAAGTTTTCTACCATTTATCTAGACTAACGTCAGATTAAGAACCAAAACCATGCCATGGAGGAACCTTCTGGAGTATACTCAAGTATATGTTTTCGTCCATATCCATATTTCCAGGGGATTTTGATGAAGGTAAACAGCGTTAGGTATAAATGGGTACGGTACTCGAGAGTCAATGCAATACATGTGAATAGCATGCAAACTGCATCTCGCACCGCGTCAATCATTTCAGCTGAGCGGCCCGCTGTTCATATTATGACGTCACTCAAAAATCAGCTGACTTACGATGTTTTGGGGGCGTTGAGTGGGTTGATTTTTCGTCAAAGTTCAATCAACTTTTATAAATTTCGCTCGAATGTGCAAGTTACACAAATGTAATGATTTTACTCAGTGTAATTTTTCGATTGCAATGATACCAAATTCAGTCAAGTTTGAAATCAATAAACCATCTCTTTAAGAATAAGTGTAGGTATTTAGAAAAATAAGATTTTGTCATGCCCTTCAGGGGTGATAGTGAGCACTAAAAAAAAAAATAGGGTTTTCTTTTTCCTCAACCACCCCCCCCCCCCTTCCCCCTTGCCCTTGAATAAAAAAAAAAAAAAAGGATTTGGGGAAGAAAAAAATGGCATCTAACAGCATTCCCCCCCCCCCCCCCCCTTTTGAGTAAGAAAATTTGAGGAAAATCGAGGTAAAATCAGGAAGAAGAAAAAGACAAAAAATCAGGAAAAAACAAATCGGGAGACCGATTTAAATCGGGTAATTATCAGGCCTGTGCCGTTTGAAGTTTGATTGACAATATTCCTTACGAAAGTGGACAAGAGATATATAAATGAAGATATTGTAGGCATGATGTAATGCCTTTTAGCATGTCTTGTCTTGAAGATGTGACGTACCAGTTTAAGAGCAAAACCGTTACATTTCAATGAAGGAAAATTATAGCTAAGAAGATAAAAACTAAATGTGGTGAAAAATATATAACAGGGATCAATTGTAACTCATTTGTTTGAAATACTAAAATATAGTATTTGAAAAATCCATTTCATTTAAGCAAAACCTTCACCCCAAAAGAGCACCAACTTATTTTATAAATGCAATTTGCGACCTGGCAGTTGTAATACCAAGGATAATAACAGGTGAATGAATGTTTCATCACCCCTCCCCCCCCCCCCCCCACTCAGTGTTATTAAGGGTAAGCGTAACATGCATGTTCCCTCCCTTTGAAAGCACCCCCGATCTATCTAAGAAAGCTGTGTACGGTATTGTACAATGTGTATTATACACACAAATCATTCCATTGTTCACAGTTCATTTATCAGCTTTTGTTTTGGTATTTTTCAGATTCTGAAAGAAGCATGCATATCACAAATCATTCTAGTAGTAGGACACATTACATGTACAGTGTGTAATGAAAATCACCGTTTCCATATTTTGTTTTCATGTGCTCTAGATAGTAAACATATCATTTGATTGAACTGCCTTACTCAACATTTTCTAAATTCCATTGTTCCTCTCTCTATCTGTAAATATAATTAGTACGCTACATGTACATGTACATTAATATGAAGTACTTTTGTATTTTCCTGGTCATGTCACATACCCATTTTTTCCCCTCTATGCAAGCCAAACTGAAAATACTTAATACTGTTTTATCACGTTATAATATCTGTTTATGCCATGTATCTACACTGTATATTATGATATTTAAAGTTGCATCTGAGATGTAAGCTAAGCAAATTTCCATTTGACAATAAATTGAAATTGAAATTGAAACTTAAACAAGTAACATGGGCATTTTGGCAAAGATATTACACAAGGTTTTCCCTCTAATTCTGTACACAAAATGACGAAGAATGGTGGGATTTAATTGCTGGCATCGGCCATGCTACATGTATGTAAAAAACGTGAGAGTTGTTCATATTTTGTACTCACCACAAGATGATGTGTGTATAGCGGCCATGAGTTAGAGAAAGCATTATGAGCCATCAAATCCAGAAGGTCATAGGCAAAATACCCTGTAAAAAGATGCATGTTTTAAAAACAAAATTGATTTCAGTTGATTTAATCAAATAAAAATAATCAGCATGAATACACAACACTAAGAACAATAAAAAAAATATAAACCATGTTATCTTTACCCACTGCCACCAATACAATTATTTCATGTCACAATATCAAGAATACACTTCTTTATTTGAAAGGGGTTCAACTTTTCTGTTAACAAGCTCTGACTGAGTAGTCTGCAGTGAACAGATAAAGTTAAACACAATTCCACTAAGCCTTGAGCTGAGCCTAACTCTATCAGTCTCTGGCTGAGTCATATAAGGAGAAGATGTAGTATAGGGCTGGTAGAATGCAGTGTACTCCACGGTCTTCATAGTCTCAAAATTTAGACGCTCTCATACCCAAATAAATGTAGCGTACACTATAATGGACCGAGGGTTTGTGCCTGCAAACCACCAAGTATGACGTGGATCACACACAGAGATGGAGAGGAGAGAAAGAGGGGAAGGGAGGGGAAGGGTGAGGGAGAGAAGAGGAAGGAGGGAGAAGGGAGGAAAGGGAAGAGGAAGAATGAGAGGGAGATAAAGAGGAAGGGGAAGGGTAAGGGGCAGAGTAAGGGGAGGGCAAGAGGAAAAGGGAGAAGAAGGGGAAGGGGGAAGAGGAAGGAGGAGGGGAAGAAGAAGAGGGAGATGAAGAGGAAGAGGAAGAGGAAGAAGGAGAGGAAGATGGAGAGGAAAGGAGAGGGGTAAAGGAAAGGGGGAGTAAGGGGTGGAGAAGAGGAAGAGGGAGAAGGAGAGAAAATATTTACCTCCAGAAAAAGCAATGATGATTTCAGAGCTCAGTGTATAGCCATTTACAAGGTCTTCTTGCAGCTCATGGTTGGAGACGAAACTGGAGAAAAGATGAATAATGATGATGATCATTTTAATAATACTCAATTATAATATCAATAATATTCATATTTAATCACATAAAGAATTTTCTGAAATGTATGTTGTCCCTCGTTATTCAAATCTTGTAAGGAGTGGACTAAAGGGAACTTTACATTCTTGTACATCTTAGATCAACAAAAAGTCCTAATATAATAAAGGGCAAAGGATTTAAAGAAGGTCATGGGTCAAGTAAATTTTTTTCCTGTCTATGTTTTACATTTAAAGCAAAAATATATATATATATATATATATATAATTGCTCTTCCTATTATGACTCATTAAATAGGGAAATCCAACAACCAACATTGAAAGCAAAGTTCTCTAGAGGAAGCACAAAAGTCAGAAAAGCATACTGGTGAGAGTATGAATGAAATCGGACAAAAAATTAGTAAGTTATGATTTTTTGAAAGTTGCAATCACTATACTATACAATGTAGGTACAGGCTCTTCAAATTCGCTGAATCAGTCATGTCTCTGCTAAGTGTGATGTTTCAACACACAAAATGACTAAAATTTCAATTTAAAAAAAAAGTATTACTCAGGAAAGTATTTTCTTTTTTAGAGGACCTGTATTCATCATGTACTCTCCATAACATATTTTGAGTACTGCCCCAAGGGTGAAATTCAGAAATTAATGATATTTTTGTACAAACGGGATGGTAATTCGCTAGTAATGTTACTATGACTAGTACTACGTCACAATTCACTGACAAAATTGCCAATTTGCAAAGTTATGTCACAGGGTTGCCAACTGTCTTTGATTGATCGCACCTAATGTACAGTGTACATGTATACAAATTCATAACTTTCTTATATTTGATCAGCTATTATTTAAACTTTCATTTTCTCTAATTGTTCTGCTTTTATTAATATCAACTCAATTAGACCTATTACTGCCAGTATATTGTAATTTATTGCTTTAAGTTTAAGGCTAGTTAGTCCTCCTTGTAAGTGCGGTAAAATTTGCGGTCTGTGTATGGGGAAGGTTGACAAATGTTTGTTTTATCTCAAAAAGTCCACACTAGATGGTTATTTCTGTTTATAAGATGATGAAGCGGATCCTATTGTAATCCTTATCAAATTTGAGAGCGTACACGTAACAAGGCATTTATTTTGCCAGTAGTAACAGTAACATACAATTTTAATAATGAGTAATGACCAGTCATTAGTGAAATCATGTTATAAAACATCATTTTGTAAAACAAATAATACACATCATTTTGTTCGGGCATTAGTAAAATTACCCACACTAGCTTCAAAACAGTCCAAACACCCTTGCTTGCCTTGGCTTATGCCTTAGTCGGCTATCGCCCCGGGTGTGTTAGACTTTCCCAAAG